>JAUZNJ010044553.1:0-32754 GCA_034780135.1 Jordanella pulchra | reverse complement strand
GCATTATTTTCTTTGTGTGACAGTGTGGGGTCCTGTCACTATGCCTCCAAATGATCATGCACCTTGGCTACTTGGCCGACGGGATATCCCTTTGGCTGACTGGTTAGCGCGTGCGACTTTCCCCCGGGAGTCGTGGGATCAAATCCCCGCCCGGGGCCCTCTGTAGTGTGCACCTTGCCACATTTGGATAAACCTTACATGCATAAGTGCACTTTTCACAAACAACTACAGGTACTTGGAGGTTGCTGTGGTCAGCTCTTGGGCATCTGTGTTGTGTGATGCTTCTCTTTCCCATATACCCTTCCATCCTGTTTATTCTCCTGGCTTCTGCTTCCTTGGTGTATCTCTTCAGTCGGGTGACCAGAGCTGTTAGTCTTTATTTGGCAGTTTCGAGTGCTTCAGAGATGGACAGCTTTTTTTATATTTCCTGGGAATCCTTTTATTACTGTTCTGTAGGTCTGCTAGTTGGCTAACTTCTCTCCGTGTTGCTTTTATCTTAGCCTCCAACCTTCCTTTCTATGGGGGGTACTGGTTCTTATGTACCATGTCCATATTGTAATCAAGCATCTCCAGGATTACATGATTTAAAAGTACTTAATTATTAAAAAATACAAATAAAATGTTCTAATATCAGTACATTGCTGTATAATTTTAAGCCATTTCAGAAGACCTTGTACGTAACTTTCAGAAACCATCCGATGTATTGTCGCAAAGAACCGCTCTGCTACCAATTCTACACCAGGTGCAAAGAACTTCAGCATAAAACTGCAAAAAAAATAAAGATAGCTGTTTTGATAATTATGTTTTTTTTTTAAATACACCAAAAACAAAACAGGAGGGCCTTAATTCTTATTACACTTTCACTATGGAATAGAAGTTTAAGGTTGTTTTTCTTTTTTTTTTTTACCACAAAGACAATACAGCTCTGCTTTAAGAACTCATTCCACTTAACAACTTGGCCATGGTATGGCAATAACTCCCACCATATAAAATGTGTGAACTACAAATAATATCTTTCCTGAGTTTTTCACATTGTTGGAATGTCAGACAAATCTCTAAAACAATGGTGTCCAAATTCAGTCCTCAAGGGCTTGTATCTTGCATGTTTTAGTTCTTCTCCCTGAAGATAGTTACTACCTCCTCAGCATTTACCTGCATATACCTGCTAATGAGTTATCATTTCACCCAGGTGTGTTAAAAAAGAGATAATTAAAAACACCCAGAAAACCTGATCTTAAGAATGAACTTTGTGAGAAACATAGTGGGGCCAGCTGCATTTCAGGTGAGAAAAAATAGCAACAGCATATTACAAGCTAGAGTAGAAATAACTAGAAATGTATTGGATTAGAAAGCACAATATTGAACTTTGAAATGTAGAGTGAATAATGAGTACTCCCTCCAAAAAAGATTCAAGTAAAGTAAAGATACTCAACAAATGTACTTAACCATTGTAATCAAGTAAATGTAATCTATTACTTGGGACATGGTTGAATGGAAAACACAGGCCGACCTGTTAGGCAAACTTTCAAGCATCCTTAAACACCTTGGAAAGTGCAGAGGTAGTCCAGTGTTCCACGTCCAGAATGAAAACCACACTTCTCCCCCTGAAGCTCAGGTGGAACAATTAGCTGAACTCCTGCACCCTGGCGTAGGCCAATAGGACAATATCCTCTTTCAATGTCAACAGTTCCCCACTCCCACTGAAAGCAGTGCTAGCAAAGCACTGCTTCTCATTCTTCAGGTACCGGATTTTTTACCAGAATTATTTTGAGACCTCAAAAGTGGTTCTAGAAATACATTATTTAGCATTTTCAACAGTGTTAAGTGCAAAACTGACTCTACATGGACTTAATTATTCAACTTAAAATAGCATCCCACAAATATGAAGACAATCTTTTCTTTATAACTTGTAGAAAAAAAAAAAAAAACCCAAGTGAAAAGGGAGTGGGTCAAAATATTTAAACAGCACCAGGGAAACAAAAGTACAATAGTTTGCTGCAGAAAAAAGTAAAAGACAACAACAGTATAGTTTTATGTATAAACTGAACTCTAAAAGTTAGCAAAAAACAACAGAAAAAAACTGCTTTTATTAACCTCAAAGATATTTTCTGAAAATCCACCATGTCAGTGCACTATTTTCCTGTATTTCAATGCTCTTGGATTTCCTGAGCTTTCCATTTAAATTCCAATTTTTGTTTCTCCAAAATACATCCCAATAAAATGAAGACCCGTTAGTCCATTTGATTTACTTCTTGGCTTGCAATGTCACCTGCCATGTACTCTTGTGTTATTGAAAATGGTTTCCTACACTTTTTTCTTTTTTATAAGCTTCTTCCAAAAAAAACCCCTCAAATCACGATTCATATTGACGTCAATAGACTACTAGAATTAAAGATGCTTGAAAATAAATGGCAGTGAATTTATAAAGACTCTATAAATTCAGATAGCATAAATGCATCTATAAAGACGCTTGTTATGATGCTGATTTTACTCTGGTCAAGTTTATGTTATCTATTCAAAATTTCATTATGTTTGAGCTTTTTAACTAAAGTATATATTTGTCTAGCATTTTTACTCTATTCCTTGACATTCTAGTCTTTCACATGGTTGTCAATCCTTTGAGAGGAAGAGCATAGCAATGTCTCAAATCTTTGATGTTAAAAAAAAAACTATACTCACATATTTTTTATTTAATTGAATAAAAATTAGCAATTAAAACTCAGAGAGAATGAGCATGCTTCCATAAGGACTAATGTCTCGTAACTATTTATCTGCTTAAAAGCTTTTCTCCTTTAGGCAAAAGTTAATCTGAATGATCTCATGATTACAGTTGGTGTGACAACTGATTTATTTGCCACAGATAACAATGGTAAGTAAAAGGAAAGCAGTGAATAAAAGAGTGAAAGTAGTAAGGTGACCATGGAGGATGGTGAATGATGCATGGAAAAAAGACAGACAAAAAGGCACAAGGAAGGGATGGCAGCACAGTGTGAGTGTTTGTGTCTAGCTTAAACAGTTCCATCATCCATGCTCAGTTTCTCTCTCTCTCCCCTGTCTATGGGATCCTTAGGGAATTGGAGAATGGATTACGTTTGTTTTTTGTTTGTTTCATTGCCTGATGTAGTAAAAGTGAGAGGATGATGGGCTGTCAGGGACAGGTGCAGTATATGCATTTGGATGTAAGGTTTTTAGTAGGATAACAAAGGTGTGTACAGGTATATACCTATATTATTTTGCAAGTTTGTGCCTCATGTGAAATGCTTAAAAATTCATAAACAAAAAAAATTACATATAATTCTATTGTAAATATTAAGAAAAACATTTACATTGGTTTTTATTAGCTACTGTAATGCTAGCCCCTAACTCACCATGTAGTGGCATCTCAAAAGAAATTTTACACTGACTTATGCTGAATTGGGAATGTATATTAATTCAGCAAAGTCAGATTTACCTATCAATCGATGAGGGTCTCCTGGACCCTCCAGGACAGACAAATTTGTGGATACCTCAGGCACAAGTGGCGAGGTAATTATTTATGAGATTAATTCATTTCAATTCAACTCAATTAAATTCAATTACTGGGGCCATGCTGCCTGGTTTCCACCGGTAACCTGGCTGCCCAGGTCCCGGCAGTTATCTGGCACTGCCTTGGACTCTGTGGAAAGATAGGAGCCACAATGGGGAAAGAAAGGGGAAAAACTAACAAGTAAACACAAGACAGGCATTTTCTGCAGAGGGGTCACATCAGAGGCATGGTGAAGTCAATCTGACATAATGAGACATTAGTTGTGTGTGTAGGATGAGTGCATTCAATTTGTCCGTGAACGCTGAGCACAGGCTATGTCCTTGATTAGATGTAAGTTAATCAAAAGTCACAGAGCGCATCCACAGGTGTTTCGCGGGTAAGGGGTGGGGGGCAGACTTCTGTGCCCTTTCGCCATAACATCCGGGGGTGATTAGAGGGGGTAGGTCGAATCCAGAACAACACTTTTGTTTTTTGAGAGCATGCTGCACAGGAATTTCTCTCAGCCTTGAGTCTTTGTCTAGCTGGCTCTTTCATGGTGAAATCCAATATTCCAAATGTGTTGGGCTTTTCCGCCTTGAAGTGGGCATGCACATCCAAGAAGTTATTCCGTCTCACCTTTGAGTTCAACCACCGCAGTCAGCCTGCATTCAATTGCACCCAGCATACGACTCAGGCCCCGATCTTGCTTGTTCACAGTCTTTGTAAGGGCATCGACCGCTGCTGGTAGCCTGATCAATGCCCAAATTGGTGCCGACATCCTCTATAATTGAAGATACGTCAGGTATCCTCCCAATCCAAACAGGAGAAATCCGAGTATCATAAAACCAAAAATCCATACATCTTCAATATCCTCCAGTGACAACGTTGTGAAACACACCATCCTCCACTCTTTCCAGAAGTCCATGGTGTATCCCACGAAGTAAGTCCCAGCAGGACAGGACGGGTCCCCTTTTCCTTGTCTTCCAGTTGAATAAATATGATCAATTGCAATTAGGGGCCAGCTGACTAGATCCATTTTTTTGAGTTTGGTGGTATGAAGAGAGAGCTCAGAAAAGGACTAGACACAGCAAAGCAGGGACAAGCAGGGGAGGTGCAGGAGCAGCAGAAAAATGCGACCGCATCCTTGAAGAGTCAGAACAGAACAGGATGTAATGTGCATTAGAAGGTGATGCTGGAACGTTATCCTCCACATTACCACTGAATGTAGCAGTGGTACATGTCAGAGTACTTCAGCAAATGCAGAAGGTTAGCTGCTTGCATGTACCTTGCTTTGAGCAACACTATCATCTGGATGGGTCAAATTAGATGTTTTTTGTCTTTGTTTTTATTTGCTTTTCTTTGCAATTTTGAAGCAGGCAAAAAATGTCCAGGTTTGCTAACTTTAATTGTCGAAAATCAAATAAACCAAAAGTAGCCTACAGATTAAAAGTGGAGATTGACATTATAAGCTACACATTAATGGAGGATTCAACTACATGTCAAAAAGAGATTTGAGAGAATTCATAAGGACTGGAAATTGCCCTTAAGCGAAAGTGGAAGACAGCAAGATTTCATTTTATCCCTCTGGGTTAGTTTACGTTATGAGAACTGTTGTTGGTTAGAGGCTAGTAACACAATGTCATGTTTGGGTTTTTGAGCTGTCAAACCCACATGCAGAACACCAAGAAAGGAGAGCTTTTTAAAGTTTAAACATTTATCGCAAAATGTGGAACTGGGTAGTAAGACCCAAGCTGGCTCCAAGGGGGGAGAGCAAGTTCGGCAGGCACGGTCACTGGGAAGAGAGCAGACTGGTGAGTTCACGGCCAGTGGGGAAACAGAGTGACAGAGGGAGTTTGGAGTTGTTCTTACTGTCAGGGTGAAGTAGAAATGAGACTGAGAGTTTGGGCATCCAGTGGGTAATAACCACGGCGTCACAAGGAAAGAAGCTCACAGAGAAAGCCAGGAGCAGATGCCAATCCAGACTTTCGGTGGTAACCTGAAGGCAACGAGGAGAAGAGAACACAGGAGATTAGTTTCAGCAGAAACTAACAACCAGGAGATCACTAGGAAAGCTTGTGGCTCAGGAGGCTTTGTGATACTATCTGATAGCAAATACTCGGCTCCGACTACTGTGCAGCAGCTGCTAAAGTACCCTGGAGGTGATGAGAGCTGATTGGAAACACCTGAACCGCTAGAATCCACACTACACATCCATCAGCCCCTGGCGCCATCTGGTGGAGAAAGCAAGAAGGCGCACAGAAAAGCAAATACCAAAACCAAAACAGACAAAGTGTCATGATCCGTAGTTTTGTGTTTCATTTTTGAGCTTCCTGTTGTCTCTGTGCTCTCCGTGTCGTCCTGTCCTCCCTTGATTACCCCCAGTTGTGTCTTGTTTCCCTGATTTCCTCCCTGTGTTTTTAAATCCCCCTGTGTCTTCTGTTCTTCGTCGGGTCCTCTTCTGTGATTGTCTAAGATGTCAGAGTTTGTCAAAGTTGTCTGAGTTCGTCTGAGCCTGTCTGCCATTCTGCCTCTCGTATGTCCAGCGCAACCGGTGTTAACCCTGGATTCTGTTAAGCCGTGCTGCCTGGTCTGAGGTCTTTCAGTTTGTTGTACTTTTTGGATTTTTCTCATTAAAACTTCATTTTTCACCACATCCTGTTTCAAAGCCTCTGCCTCCCCGCATCCACCTCAACCGTTTCATGACACAAAGAGTCCCGGATCATGACACACAAAGCTTGAAAATTCCAAACAAAAATAAAAAGAATAAAAATAAAGACAAATACAAAAATAAATGTAGAAAATAAAATATATGATCAGGACTAAAGATAAATAAAAATTCAAATAGAAGCCTAAAAATCCAGTTTAACAATTCAATAACACACTACATAAATTCGTCTTATGGTTAACCAGTAGCTCCCTCCAGTAGTATTTACTTTATAAAGAAAAAGAAAAATATACGCTCTAAACCATAGTGCATTTAAATGTAGTTCAATAACTGATAAGAACTTAATGAGAAATAATTTTAAATAGCATCGCTTGACTCTCACTGAATAAATTGAAATTATTATGAGTGCATAGAAGTTATCGTTAGACATTTTGACTGAGATATTTTGACATTTTAAATTCAATCAAATATATCTGTTTCCATTTGAAGTAAGTCTATTTTATATTTCTCATGGTAGAAACCTTTTTGAATGAATGTCTTGTAAGCTTGTACTTGTGTGGTTTTTTGTGTATTAGAGATAAAAATGTACTTCTACAGGCTTTCAAACCTGTTAAACTCATTCATTCATATGTGCTGTAGACCAACCATCATAATTATGATCTTCTCATCTGGACTTTGTTGCTTTTATTCCTCATGCATTTTTCTTATTTTTTAACTGACAGGGTTTACCTCAAGTAAAGAGGCAGCTTGGGAATTTCCATGTCCTCTCCTGATGATAAACAGACGCATGAAAACACACATATCAAGGTTAATGGGACATATTGATTACTCTTCTTACAGTACATCTCGGTGCAATCTTGTTAGTCATCAGTGCACACATACATACATACATTGATGGTTGATACATACACCAATATGTTGCAGTTTACACTGAAGCATATATATTTTAGAGGAAAATAAAACTATCTCATTTGTTAATTGGAATTTTTTATTAAAAATATATTTCTATTGAATTATTTTTAGAGAATTTCTATTTACTCAACACTGTTGTTTTGTTCACAACTTTCTTCTTGAGTAGATGTTTAGGACGAACTGGCCCAGTACTTTATGTTTTCAAAGGTTTACGATAACATTGATGGGATTTATTGGTAAATCTATAGAATAATCTCTTTTACTGTTATTAGTATTGTTTATACGTATTATCTTTTTCTAGTCTCATTAATTTTCCCTGAAACTTTTAACTTTTAAAATGCACTTTATGTTGTGCTGTATTTATGGAAATAATAGTTGTGTAGATGAGTTTTCCTTTTATCTATAACAGTATTCCAGATTTGTGTTTGGATTATATTATATTGGATTATATTATATTATTATATTATTTCCTAATGGTGTTTGCTAATGAGGATCAAGTGTGCTTTCAGTTCTATGTAAAACCAGTAAAAAATGTTTCTAGTTCAGGTCCTCAGAGGACAAGACTGTGGCTCCTCAAGCCTGCTATTGAAAAATATTATAAGAAAACCTTTACACAAGTGCACTCAAACATACAAGCAAAGGTGCTTGGATTTGGATGGAAAAACATTCAAAACATACCACCTACTGTATAGTGTGGTTAGAGCTGAGTTTGTCACTAAATACATCATATATTAATTAGTACACTTTTTTGTTCTCTCTCTCTTTAAGTGTAAAAATAGACATCAAAAGTGCTATGTATTTACTTTATTCTTCTTTCTCTCCTATTATCCTGTTCACTTCTAACTTCTAATTTCAACTCATGTCAAAATATATAATAATAATTTCCTAAACAATTTGCCATATATATATATATGATTTTACTGGCAGCTGATAAAACCAATAAACAAGCCTAAAGGAGCTCTTAAAATGTTGTTGAGCAACACTTTGAGGCAATCACTGAAATTAGGTGTTTTCTGTAGTGTTTAGTCAATATTCAGTCAGACTTCTGCACTTGTTGACAGGTATGTTGGTTCTACTGTTACATGAGCAAGTACTTCATTTTGTGTGGGAAAACTTTGTTTTTTATAATCATTTGTTAAACAGAAATTGAAAATTAATGTTTAATCAATAAATTATGATTTGGTAAATTTCAATTTTGTCCTTATTTTGTTGTAATTGTAATTGGTTTTCAAGTTATTTTATTGTGAAGTTGTTAGTTGGAAATTTTATTATCGTTATAACTATAATCCCACCTTGCTTCGCATATGAGTTGCTTTGCTTCAACTCATAAACATACTGAAATATAATAACGTATTCTCGACATATTCTTTTAAGAGATTTTTTAACCCTATCAAAGCATGATAAAATGAACAAAACTGTTCTTGAGCTTCTTAACACTGATTCATCTCTCTCACACTAACTCAAGTGTAATATATACACCACAAAACTATATCTATGGGAAGGCTTCATATCTTTAGCCAATCTGGCAACTCTATCTCCATCAGACACAAACAGGTGTCAGGCAATAAAGTTCCCAATCCCTCATAGTTACAGCGTTTTTATTGTTCTTTTTAAAAATTTCTTATAAAGTCAACATTTAGCAGAATTTGAAAAAGCTGTAAAAGAATTTAAACAGGGATTTTTAATACCAAGCTGCAACAATAAAACATAAAACACTTCCTTTAGTGAGGCAGAAAGGGGGGTTAGGGTGCAAGTTGAATTTTGGGGAGAGGGTCAAAGTTATATATTCTAAGAAACATTCACCCTTTTTATGACATAAACAAGGTGTCTCTGTCATTACACCACAAATTAAGCAGTTTATGGTTTTAATAGATAAAAGAAATATTGATGATACTTTCATTTAGTCTTTGCCTCTTACCCGTTTTAAAAGTTTCTGGTTCGTGCATGATGTGTCAGATGTTATCAGAGAAGAGATAACATCTTGAATAATTACACAGACAAAAGCCCAGATTATTATTCAAAGGCAAACCCAGAGTTTAAATGAAAGCAAAGGAGTAGAAAGGGGTCATATAGCTTGACAAACTAAGAAATATAAATTGCGTTCATGACCACCTTAAATCATATATTTGACAAAGGGAAATGTCTATTTATTTTTACAAAGCCAGCAATATTTTGAGCTTCCACTCTAAAAGAAGCAAGATCATCAACAATAAATCATGTTGATGTGTATTTCCTCATGTATAAAACCCAGGAGTATTTTTTATTTGAGTTAGACAACATTGCATTGTCTGAGTCTATACATGTGATATCTAAATCTGAATCAGTCAGCACTTTATTTCTGCCTTTTTTACCCTGTAAATATATCAAGTTAATGAATAAGGCACATATACAAAAATATATACATAAACAATCTCACTTGTCTCACTGTTCAGCTTCATAGGAACAGGAATTAAATATGTAGGTAGATATAATATGAACCCAGCCTTGTGTGAAGGCAAAGTATGTAGTCAGCAGTCTTTGCATAGTTACTATGCCTGGTACCATCACACTAAGAATTATAAATAATAAATATTATTTAATGTTTTCTGAGAGATAGCTAAACAAGCTTCATATACCGCTGTGCCAAATCTACCACTTTATCTTTTGATGACAAGTGAAGCAAAGCTGGATATCCAGCAGTGTCTGGTTGCAATTTGTAGGTGCCTACAAAAGTGACACTGCTGGATACTGTAGCTCTGATATTTTTTTGTAAACTTTAGGAATTAGCTCTGCTTCCTTAAGCTTACATAATAACAAGTAGGGGTACCTTCCTAAAGTCACGGAGCACTGTGATATTTCCAGTCAATACCAGAAATTTTGATTTAAATCAAATATAACTTCTGTTTGTAAATATGTCTTAAATATTATTTTGTTTATTTGTTTTTTTTTTCAATAAACATTTAGAAATCTACAAACAGAAATTACCATCAGCCTTCTTGGTGTTTGCTACACAGACACCATGCTAATACTAAGCTAATGATAGCTCAGAATTTAATTCAAATTAACATTAATTTCAAAAATACTTCATCACAAAAATAAATAAAATATAACTTTTATAGGGGTTTCTTAAACCTATTGTTGGAGATGCTAATAGCTGTAGGCTACGAAAATCTTCTTTAGCAGATCTGGAGAACCCTCTGATCTAAGACACTCTGTTCCACAAGACTGTGAACTTTGTTTTTCAGCAGTCTGATGAATAGGTTGCGTAGGGATGTCTGCAATTTTCTTCATTTTATATGGAATCCCTCTTTGAATAAAGACAATGAAAATATTCAACTATTTGTGACCAATGTATGTTCTGACTCCAGGGGATGTGAACTCCCCATTTGATAACTCAAACATTTCCAGCTGGCATGTGATTGACATAACACCAATGTCAAGCATTTGCAGCATTTGAGCCAACTATTTACCACAATGTATGTAGTTGTTTTGCAGTATGCCTAACACACAGACTGTGCAGTCCCAATGACCATGCTCGAATTAACTCCTTCAAAAACTAAAGCCTTTTGGCATGTGCTGGCAGGACCAAATATGACAGAGTGAATATTTTTGATTAAATATTATATACCATCATAGCATATACGTGCCCAGCAACACATTCTGTTGGTGATGTTTTGGTCTTCCATATCACTCCTCACTCGTGGATCTTAACATGCCACCCACCTAACATTCAGCCAGAACACATTATAATCTGGATTATTTCACTTGTTCAACCTCTGGTCCCTATTCCAGATCTGCAGACCCACAATTTTGGACCCACTCTCCTCTCCCTGACTGTTAATCTTTAATAGTAAGCACTGGTCAACCTCGTTCTTTCCGGTAAATCAACAACCTCCTCAATAACCTCCTTGTTTCTTCTTAGAGCTCCTGGTAATTCTTCTTGCTGCTTCTCTGTTGGATCACCTTTCTACTCATATTATTATCTGAATAATAACTACATTTCTTCCTAACACTGTTTTCTCCTGAGAGTCCTTTGTGGGTCAGAAGATTAGATAAAATCATGATACATTGCTTACAGAAAAAAAACAAACTCCAGAACACCAGACTTGGTAAAATACAGTAAATAAGTCATTATCTTTGTATTTTTGGCAGCTAAAAGTTACCCAGTTGTGGCTGTCACATTATTTTAGAATTACTGAATGTTACACCTATCCCTATCAACATTATCTAATGGCTCACTTTAATAATGCAGCAGGATAAGAACTACTTCCTTACTTATTTCAACAAATGAGTCTCCCTCAAATGTGTAACTAATTAAATTCTGGCTGATGTTTGGAACCATTAGAAGTGGCAAATTGCATGTAAAGTTTTACATAGTATCCAGATAGTAACTAGCCGAGTTACCTATGGAAAAAGAAGGGGGGAAGGGGATAGGGTATGTTAGTAAAAACTCTGTGCTTTAATAATTTAGAGAGGTTATTTTTCGTATACTATAGGATGTTAATTTTCTTTTAAATTATGTTAAATGCTTTTAAAAAGTCAAGGCTTTTTTCACTTGTGTTTCTGTTGAAGCTTTATGCTTAGTTATGTGATCCAGCTGATTGTCACCTTTCGGAACAAAACCAAAAACTTTGAAAATTACTTTAATGAATTGGGCTGAAATACCAAGAGAGATGGTGTTTAACAGGAGGAAGGTGCTTCTGGACCATATGCAGACCATACTATCAGGGATGGTGAAATTTTAACCCCCATCTGCTCAAAAAGCAGCAGAAGGGATAGATGTTTGTATCTGCTCAAATTTGTAAAAACGGGTTGCAAAGACTATATTCATTTTGTGTGGGTGTGAATGTGTGTGTGTGTGTGTGTGTGTGTGTGTGTTTGAAACGTGTCACTGTATATATACACAGACACTTACACATGTGGACGAAATTGTTGGTACTCCTCATTTAATGAAAGAAATTTCCAATAGTCGCAGAAATAACTTGAATCTGACAAAAGTAATAATAGAAGTTCAATTAGAAACAATGAAAGCCAGATATCTGTTTTTGTTAAAAAGATTTAAAAAAGAAAAGACTCATGAAACAGGCTGGACAAAAACGATTGTAACTTAATATTTTATTGCTAAGCCTTTTCTAGCCAATCACTGCAATCAAATGATTCCTGTAACTGTCAGTCAGACTTCTGCACCTCTCAGCAGGTATTTTGTTCCAACTCATCATGACCAAACTGCTCCAGTTGTCTCAAATTTAAAGGGTGGCTTTTCCAGAGTCTCAGCTCCTTCCAACAATGCTCAATAGGATTTAGTGTCCTAAGGTGTTTGATAGTGTGCTCCTTTGTCATCTTCCATTAGTCCAATTTGGCTCAAATAATGACAGATGATGCAATCTGATGTTCCTTGAGCTTGAAGTTCACCATTAATCTCTTTCAAGTTTTTCTGCAGCTCTCTTTTTTCCATTTATACTGTGTTATTGTCTCTTCCAGGAAGGTTCGGTACAGTCCCATGGATCTCAAATTTCTTGAGACAATGTGCAGCTCTAGTCTCAACTGCTTGGAGATGGTCGTATAGCCTCTAACTTTAACATGCGTGTTTATAATTTTCTTTTGAATATCTGAAGAGAACTCCTTAACTCCTTCACTTCTGCTGGTCCATGTTGACTGTGATAGATACCAAACAGCACAGTGTCAACATGTAGCTCTACTTGTAGTCCCACTGATTGATCACAAGACTGTTGACTTTGATGATGCTATTTAGTATCTGACCTTTACTTAAAATGTCCATTTGGTGACATTATTTTCATTATTTTCTAATGGTACCCAAAGTTTTGTCCAGTCCTGTTTCGTAACTTTATTTTTTTAATAATTCTGTGTAAGCAAGTTAAGAAATCTGAATCAGAACCAGAATCAGACATACTTTAATAATCCCAGAGGGAAATGATAGTTTCAGTACAAACCGTCACACTTACATTCATTCATTTTCATAGACTTTTTAATTTATTATTACTTTTGTCATATTCAAGTTTTTTCATAACCATTGTGGGGTTTTGTTTCATTAAAAGAAGGGTACCAACAAATGGAGGTATACTAATGCCTCTGGCATATACACAAAACTGATTATAAAATTGGTATATTGTGTATTTGGTTAAATTCAGTTAAAAAATACTTTATTTATCCCAGAGGCGAATTAAATTTTGTAGTAAATCATTTATTTTGTGTTCTATTAACACATTCTCTTGCATAAAACAAGTCCAAGGTGTTGTTTTATCTGGTACAGCAGTTGACAAATAGAATGTTGGCAGTGTAGCTGTCAGTGAGGCATAATTAAAATCACCAGTTACTGCCATAAATGCATTTGGCTGTTGCGTCTGTAGCCTTGCAACAATGGAACTGATTATAGATTATTGATGTATTAAGAAGTTGATGCTTAGAGATGTTAATTAGCTGCTCCCGGCTTTAAAAACTTGCTATGGTTGCTGTGACAGGTTTTGTTTTGGGGAAAAAAATTGGACCTTGCTTTGTGCAGGAAACACACATATTCACTTCTATTTTTCTATCCCAAATAATGGAATGCTGACATACACACACACAAAAAAACTGTTCATATTTTTGGATAAGACTTTTTTAGGGACCATTAATGGCTTCTTTTAAACTGACAGGTTAGCAGCAGGTAGAGATTGTTCTGCATGTATATTGGAAATAATTAATTGAATCTGTTTAATAGAGTCTGTAAACTGGATTCTTTTGTTTCTTTTATATTTTTGCATTACCCTTTGTCTATCACATGCTACCTGTGGCTTGCTTATTATGAAATAAGAGTATTTTTCAAAACAAAACCAAAAAACAAAAAAAGTACAGTATACATTAGAGCCACAAAAGTACCTAAAAGTATGGCAGGCTCTCATGCTCAGCCATCTCTACAATAAGACCAGTTTGGATGTGGGTGATGATTGCAGTACAGGCCTGAGAATGGACATACCTGGGCATGATGTGCTAGCCTCTGTTACGTTATACAGAGAGAATCCACCCAGTGCTCTCCTTCAAATAGCCTCTTTGTGATGACCCTTGTTGAAAGCATTTACCTGCTGCTTTGATTCTGCTCTCATGCTGAAATGCCAGCGTGACTACTTTCTAGGGCGGTTAAATATCTGCTTATTTCAAAGCCACTCAACACCCTTTGAGAAGAATTGTAATCTTTACCTTGCAGGACTCAGATGTTGCACAAGGCTAAACTATGGTGTAAGAAAGAAGTAATGAATATATTCATACTTAAAGAATTACATTTTTGAGCAAAAATGTTTATGTCATCTTTACCCTCTTAAAGGTTTTCTGTTTATACATGCTAACCGTTATTTACTGAGGACTTTGAGGAATGTTTTGTTTACTGTTCTCCATTTTCTTTGTTTACTTGTTTTTCCTTATTTGGTTTTAGTTCTGGGGCTGTACGGTGACGCAGTGGTTAGCGCTTCTGGGTTCGGTCACGGCCTGGGGTCTTTCTGCATGGAGTTTACATGTTCTCCCTGTGCATGCATGGGTTCTCTCCGGGTACTCCAGCTTCCTGCTACAGTCTAAAAACATGACTAAGTTAGGTTAATTGTCATCTCTCAATTCGCCTAGGTGTGAGTGTGTGCGAGCATGGTTGTACGTCCTTGTGTGTCTATTTGTTGTCCTGCAACAGACTGGCGTCCTGTTCTGGGTGTACTCCCCCTTATGCCCATAGTCTGAAGAGATAGGCACCGTTCCAACAGGAACCCTGACAGATGAAACGGGAGGCGATGGATGGATGGTTTTAGTTCTGTAGTTTCTTTTTTGATCTTTCTTGCCATATTTTTTCACGGTTTTGTCATTTTGGTTTTGCTAAGTCCACTTCTCCATGCCCCATACTCTTTTCTTTTTATCTCTCCAGGAATGTTTGTATCCATTTCCACTTAAGGTTTTGTGCTACTACACCTTACTTAGATTATATCTAAGATTATGTTATATGAAATATATTCTAGTTCTATTTTGTTTTAGCTCTCTCATGCTGACTTCATAGTTACTCTGTTCCGTGTTCTCTTCTTCTCACATTGCAAAAAGTTTTATTTGGCTTAACACACTGAATGCATCATCTGTTATGACCTCCAGATAGCCCTGCCTTTATTTTAAAATTTACTGCATCTATTTTACTCTTGTCATGTATGTCTACCTGTTTGACTTAATTGTTACACGATCTGGCACGACATGGAACCACATAGCCGGTATGGATTATGAAATTGACTAGAATGGCTTTTATTTGTGAGGAAATGAAAGACGCATAGATAAAAAGGTGGTCTCTGTCAGCATGCAGTCAGGTAATTTTATCCACATAATGTAACATTTATCTTACTTATATCATCCACCTTTTTCGTCGGCTTTATAATTTGTTTGTTTTATTCACTTCTCTTGCTTGCCATTTTGAGCCTTTTTAATCTACCTTTGCCATACCATACTTCTGATTCCCATGTCTGGGTGTAAGGTTCTCATTTTTAACATATTTTATATTTCAAACTTCAAAACTCATAATGCTTCCTCTACCCCCATCTGCACCTGGATCCATTCTAAGAACTGTAGGTTTTCAATCATAAATGATGTGGCGTCTATAACGTTCTTCAAACAATGACATATTCATTGCTTAATATTAAAATACCTGTGAAAGACACCTTTTCTCCAAAAATATTTTGTCTTGATGGTAATAGAAATCCAGTCTGTTCACTCCAAATTTATGGACAGTTCTGATTTTGATATTAAATAGATAACAAATGTATTGTATGAATGCAGAACAGTTTCATACTGTACTAACAAAATTTAGATAATCAGAAAACTTAAAAACATATGTTGAATCCCCACCATGGTCAGCAGGCCCACCTATCACCTATTTTTTTTTTTACACTGTCCTGTCTTGCAATGTGGCAATAAGAATAATTGTCTTGATGCCAAAAAGAGCCCAACAGATTTGGCTTTCACAAATGGAGCAGTAGGGCTGTCGCCATAGTGTTCTTCTTCTTGTTTTATACATATAAATTGCTTTATTATAATTATGCAGCGAGTTTTACAGATTATATGGACACTGCACTGTAAGTAGAACAGGAAAGGAAAAACAGAAAAAAATGAGAAGAGATGAAAGAACAAAGGAGACAATGATAAAACATATTCATGGTGCTTCACCACCTGCAAAGAGATGCAAAAAGAACAGCACAACCAATAGACATGGTACGAGACATACAACAAAGTAACACCTAGATACTATCGCCGAATTATAAGTAAAATTATTTAATCTGAAATGTACTCTGTGTTACCTGAAGATAAGAATATGGGCTTTCTGTATGGAAGTGAATCACTAATAATCTGGAACCAAGTACCTGTAGTTGTTTGTGAAAGTGCACTTGTGCATGTAAATTTCTCCAAAGTAAAAAATTCTTAATAGCAGTTGTGGAGAGCTGAAGAGGCGCCCCCCGAGAGCACTGAGTCCAGGGCCAGGAGACCCAAAGCCCCAGATGCTGAAAGGGACCCCCAGAGGGAAGGCGCCAAGGAGGGGCCAACCCAGGAAATCCAGCCCCCACCAAGGGAGAGACAGCCCCTTGGAAGTCCACCAGCCACTGCAACTCTGGAGCCCCCTGGAGCGGTGGGGACGAGTCCACAGGCTTCGCCATAAGCCAGCCACCCCAAAGTGAACCCGGCCATGGGCCCCTGGGGGCGCCCTCCCCTGGAGGGAGCCCCAGTCGGGCGCCGCCATGCCAGGCCTCGAGGAGAAGCCGCAAGGAATAAGCCAGTAGCTACCCGGGCGTCCACCCCCAAACTCCAAGCTCCACCAGTGCACCGGCGAGCCCAGGCGCCAGCCAGCGGAGGGAGAGCAGGACAGCGGAAATGGGTTCTGCACTTGGCAGAGACTTGAGATGTGTTTGGGAGAGGGAGCATTTCAGACCCCAACCTGGAAAAAAAAAAAGAAAAAAAAAAAACTCAGTCTTAATCGTGCTGCAGTGGGAAAATTGTCATTGAAATGTTGAACACCACTCTTCCAGCGGTACCTTTTAACGGATTTTCCAATGAATTCATGTGCTCTCAGGGACGGTGATCTAATAATTTAAGTATACTATACAATTCCCATCTGTTAATAATGTCTTTATTATATTTTATCCATTTGGCAATGGCAATTGAATAGAAGTTTGATATGTTTATCTTATAAAGTGCCCTGAGTTGAGATTTGTTGTAACTGCTGGTGTACAGATGCATCTATCAATGCAACCAAAGTTCCAACAGTTTGCCTGTTTTCCGACTGGAAAAACAAAGCTTTGAACTTGTTTTATGCAATGACTCATACATCTCTTAGCAAGACCTCTTCTTGAGAAATCAGATGACAATAATGTCTTTTTATGCTGAGAATATAAGGGCATCAATTATTGAGGAGGATACAGAAGCAACATAAGGTCTTGACAGAAGAGAGCTAGAAGAAGGAAGAAGCAAGAAAGTAAGTTTCAGCAGAACAATATCAGGAGTCAGTGGTCCAGTATGAAGAAGATCACAGGCTTCAAGCAGAATGTGAAACAGGAAGATGTGTTGGCAGAGCAAATGAACTGAACACATTCTTTAATTGGTTCAGTTCAGGACCAATCTTTGCATATCTCTCTCCTGTCCACAGTCAAGCGGACATTTCATCCTCCTTTGACCCAAAGCTTCCCTCTCACGTCTCAATTGTTTCATCTTGCACCTCTACCACGAACCTTTCTGCTTCTATGTGCTTGTTCTCACCCAAATCTAAAGGTGGTAATGTTCCCTTTGCCTCTCCCTTGCAACTGTCTGTAAGTGAAGAGGCAACTGAAGAGACTGAATTGCAGTAAGGCACCAGGTCCAGATAGTGTCAGCCCCAGACACTCGGAGGTCAACGTAGAGCAGCTCTGTGGGAGTCTATAACATGTCTTTATCCTTAGCCTGACCCAGGAGACGATTCCAGTGATGTGGAAGACCTCCTGCTCTGTTCTGCTACCAAGGGAAACTCAGCTACAGCCCCTAATGACCTGTTGCCCTGATACCCACATCATGCAGGTCATGAAGACTCTTGTTGTTCAACCTAAGAAAACAAACAAGCAGCTATCAGGATCCCCTGTATATGCTTATTGCCATGGAGATAGAGTTGAAGATGCCATCACACCTGCCAAAAAACTGTTATTTCTACAAGGCAGACAGCACTGCGAGGATCATGTTCTTTGATTTCTCCAGTGCACTTTAAATGATTCATCCTGATTTGTTTTGTCAAAAACTTCACAGGACTCAAATGCAGGCCTCTAATATTGCCTAGATGAAAGCCTACCCGAAAAAGAGCAGTTTGTGTGATCAGGGGGTCAGGTGTCTATCCAGGTACTCATCAGGAAAGGAGCGCCACAGGAGACAGTACTCTCAAGAAGGGACAAGGGTCTTTTTGAAGAACAGTAGGCCCTTAAGTGTTTTGCAGCAAGATGTGGCATGTCTTGTACAAGTCTATTGTGGAGTGTGTGATAATTTTTTTTCATCATCTGTTGGGGCAGCAGCTTTAGAAAAAAATACTTTAAGAAGCTTAGCAAGCTAATAAAGAAGCCCAGTTCTGTTGTGGGAACTACTCTAGAGCCCCTGGAGATTATCTTTAACTTTATTTTAGAAATATTTTAGGTCACTTCATCAGCCTTGCGGTCACACTGTGCCAAAGGATTATATTTACTAGGAATGTAGGTTTCATCAATTGTAAAAAAATACATCTCAATTCATACAAAATAATCAACTCTTACATTAATGATATTTAATTTAAGACAGTTTCATGTAACAGCAGCCCCCAGTAAAATTAGGGCACAATCTAGATATTGGATTGTGCCAAAGAAAAAAATAAATAAAAACAGAAATAAATTGAAGGGAGTGGATCTTTTAAAAAATAGGTATTCATGCTGCAGAGTTTGGTTACTGAATTGAAATCAGGTGTGTCTGCCGATTGCAGATAATTCATGAGCCATAGCCTGGCTGAGGCACCCCCCTGACACAAACAGAAAAGATGGGAAGAAAAGAAGGAATTATAAAGAGAGTGGTGGGAAAATGTAATAGTTTGTAATGCTGACAAAAAAGTTCTTCCAGTACGAACGCTAAAGTCATATCTATGGAGCATAAATGTCAGCAGATGGGGTTCTGACTATCAGGGGATCTTTGCTTTCATTGCCTCTTTACAGTAAATTGCTAAAACCAACACCTCCTCCCACCCCAACCTTGCAAAATGGCACAGTAGATACATCATTTTCTCAATTGCTAGAATGATGTCTATAGAAGATGGAACTATATCATCCCTACGGGGAAGCTAGATTCTTGCAGCTCTTAACAAGACACAGCAAAGGGAATACACTGGGTTAGAAACACAGCAATACAACAAGTTAAATAATATGTAATGTAACAAATCTAGCAAATAAAACATCTACACAGATTCAGTACTGTTGTGTGCAATAGTGCTGTTCATATCATATTAATAGTTCATCCCATATTATAAAATCTACATGAAAATGCAATATATATGAAAAATTCACCATAATGGAAAAAAAAACTATACCTGAAAAAATTGAATAAAGAAATATACTTTCTCTAAAAGGACCTGTTTAGAGTACATAATCTGCTGGCACATGATGATGCATGACTTATTTGCAGGTTGAGATTGAATAGCTAAACAGAGAGGCACTGGGAGGATCCTTACATCATACCTTTGTCGGTTCAACTTCTCACTGCTCTCTGTGTAGCTGGAATATTAAAAGCGGATTGAAAGGTCCTACATTTAACTATTCTTTCAAAGCCGTCCCATCCCAGCCTAAAGTGTGTCACTTAGATATATGGTATAAGACATTTTATAAAATCTATGATATAAAAAAATACCTGAAGACACATACTTGCAATATAACGTGAGAGACTGATTTCAGAATGTAATTTGGGCTGACTGTACTTGTTCTGAGATAAGCACACGATCACTGGATTAATTTGATTTCATGAATAAAATGCATTTCATTCAATATCTGTGCATCCATTTAAGGGTCAAACCTGGCAAAGAGTAGGTTTCAAGCAATGACTGGCATTAATTATACATCATAGGCATAACTTGTGTAGGGGCAGGTTCCTAATAGAAATATGGTGCGCGTATTTGCATGAATTATAATTATATGGTATGCATTAAGATAATTGAGCTCAATGCAGCAAACAGTGTAAAACAAAAAATCTGAAATACTTTGTTTATTATATTATTATGAATAAGTATAACTTTTTACTACTTTATTTAGTAAAGGCTGGTTCACATTGCTAGATTTTGAAATTGTTGGGCAAAACTAAAGAAACCCCAAACATAACCATAAAGAACTAATGATTGAATAGTTTCGGTCATACAGTGTGTTCTCTCCACCAACACCACAAGCACCCCACATCATGTGCAAGTCAATTTTGAGGTTCTTATTGGACATAAGAGTCTACAGACGCTGTGTACAATGGCAGATACAATTGAGATAGTATCTTGTGTTAATTTGCTGTGATCGTTGGAAAATAAGTAGTTTTAAGATGTTGTTTCAAGCAAGACAATACACCTCAAAATGTCACCCATGCAGTTGGCTTAACGGGATTAAGTTCCTACTTTAAAACATTCTGTAGTTGTTTTTAGCAGCAGACCCCCCCCCCCCCCCTGCCATTGGGTTGTCACACAGACAATCCACTGTGATAGCTCCCTAAGCTAGCCAATCAGTAGGATTTCTCACAGCCATTTAGAGTGGCTTGAAGTGAATATAAAGTGTTTTAAGTGGTAAAAACAGCAAATACCAGAATAGAAAATTAGGCTACAATGTTTTACTGCATTCATGCTCTCTTTTCCAAAGTCCATTGCGAATTAATTTTACTGTTTTGTGGTAAAAGACATTTTATAATATTGACTATAATTCAATTTTTTTTCCTGGTGCACATATTCTTTTTTAACAGTGAAGAGAGAATTGTTCAGAGTTAACAGCCACACTATTAGGTGTTTCCAGTGGTTTGCGTTTTGTGTAACAAGGGAGGGTATAATCTAAGAAGATCATTACTCTATGTTATATAATTATTCTGCAACTTCTGAGCTGCAGGCAAAATGGACCAAGAAAACGATGTACCTGAATGTAAAAGTCAAAAAATAAAAAAATGTCTTTCAGAGTGATGCAACATTCTTTGAACTAGCAAGTATTCTGGGCTGTTATCTATCAAGAAATCCTACCACACACATTTTGCAAGAGGTTACAAGGTGGTAAGAAAATGTTTCAAAAAAAAAAAAGACTCAAATAATTTTCATTATTTTAAGAACAATCAAACATTAGGCTTTCTGGACCCTATTCCTCTGCAATGCTCTTATGTTTTTACTAACATACAAGTGACTCAAATGTTCATTGTTCAAAGACGTTACCAAGTGTGAAACGAGACCACCATTGAACTAGATTCACAAAACAATAAAATCTAAACCTGTAGCTGAATCAGTGACAGACCAAATTTTTATAGCAGACACCATAAGATGAAGGTTTTTGATACCTGTATAGATATGATCTCAGGTGAGCAAGTTGGACTTCTCTGAATTTAAGATGGATTTAAAATCAACTGCAATCATACTGATAGTTTTATCACACAGTGATACAGTAAACAAGTTCTCGTTGTTCAAGGAGACTGTGATTTTTATACAGGGCAATGACCCATTACATACATGCATCACTCCAGTACATCTCTAACCAGTAAAGGCCTTAAAAATTAGAATGAGGAGTAATTACGAGAACTCCTCCTCACCTGACCTAAAACCTCTTAAGAACTCAATGTTCCTTCTTAACTGGGAGATTTATAGTGAGGGGAAAAAGTCCCACTTTCTGAGCAGTGTCTAGGAGGCTGTGGTTGCTCCTACACAGTTTAACATCTAAGTATCAAGAACAGGACAGATTCCAAGTGTGGAAGTGTGGTGACTGCTGTTAAAAAAGACAGTTTTTAAGTTGTTGTATCAACTATGGTGATCATCTATTCTTTTTGCAATATGAAGTTTATTAATCTCTAAGCAAATCAAAACTGTTAAAATAGGACATGTTTCATATTTAGTTGTGTTGATAATAATTTTGCATAGTGGTAATTTCACAGCCTCTAGTTTATAAAGTTTTGTTTAAGTATTATGCTTTTTTATATTTTTGGTTAAGTAAACTACGTTTTTTATCAATAGTAGTTGGTGTACATATTGATGTTGGTTTAGCAACTTTATATTTTGGGAAATTACCTAAATACTTGAATATATTTTTGCAAGCTTTGAAAGTATTTGACTGCTGTAAAAGACATTGCTCAAGTCTAGTAAGGATAGATTTTGTAGAGGTATTCTTTTTTTTTTTTTCTAAAAAACAAACTGATTATTACTACATTGAGTCTTTTGTTTTGTTTCTATAAAGAAATTTCAAATTAAGGACCTGACATTTATATGCCTAAAAAGATGCAAGTCTCACTGAAATAAAAACTCTTGAATTTTTCTTGATTTTTTTTTATTTTGTCTGTTTGTTAATTACCTTTTTGTTGTAGTAAATATAGCCACAACTGCTTTTTAACTGACTGTTTAAATGGTGCCCTTGTGTGCGGCAAAAATAATGATTTATTTTTAATATTTACTCATTCAAATCCTTTAGTATTATGAAGTTGATCTTTAATTAATGCTTGAGGTTCTTATGAATCTTATGAATAAAAAGCTTTACGAAAAATTTGGAAACCATAAATAGTGTATGTTTAGTTTAGGTAACTTGAAGTTGACAAAATATAACAAAAAGATATTGTAATATGTATTTGTTTCTCAATGGTTTGACATATAGATTGGAGGTCAAACAGAATTGAAGTTAAAACATTGCTACTATTGGGTCTACATTACTTTTTTTTAATCATTTTCCTGCTAAAGCCCTTTTTTGTCCTCAAGTGGCCCTGCCTGACAAAATATAATTAGAGGCATGTCTAAGTGGGTGACTTGGCTCTCATGATGCATGGCACTGATTTTAAACGAAGCTCACACAATGGCCTAATCTGAGCCCACTTTCCATAGCATTGTTTCTCAGGCATTGCCACTGTTCAACAAGTGTGGGATGATAATCATTTCAGTCATTTGTAGACATGAAAGAAACCAGAATCACTTAGGCAATGTTATTTTTTTTTCTTTCCGCATACTTATAATGTTTTCTGGTTATTATGCTTATACACTGGCTTTCTTTTTATAATTCTGTCTTTATTTTTTCTTCTAAATGCATTATCAGGACTTCTGACTCCCAGCACATTTAGAGGCATCTCAACCTTTTGTATTCTCCATCATCTTCCTTTCTTCCTCTCTGCCACCCCTTTTATACTGCATTATTTGTTTCTTTTCTTCATTCTTTGTCAGAGCAGATTCTTTCGTCTTCTTCACACCTAATTCATTGTTTTCCTTTCCTCTTCTCTTTGTTTTTTTACCCACCTTTGCTTGGGTAAAAAGATTCTTGCACTTGTCAAATATTCAAAGATCCTTTCTTAGGTTTTCTTTTTATTCTTAGACATAGTGATCCTCAAAAACTGAGTTACATTTAAGATAATAACGAAGCAAAATTAGAAAGTATAAATGTACCAGACATTTAAAGATGAAACCAAGGATAAGAAAGAAGCTAGAAGGTAGATAACAGTAGATAAGCCAAATTAAAGAATACTGCTTGTAATATAAATACATGGTAACAACTTAACAGGGGATTAAAATATTTTTAATTACATGGACAAAAAATGTGACTGTGACAGTGTTATATCTAGGTTAAGAACAGGAAAAAGCATATTCAAACTGGTACAATGCATGCTTTCCTTTTTTGTTTTCTGCTCTCAAAACAAGACACACAGCTTTCCAATACATAATTACTTTTTTAAAAGGTGATTATTGGCTTTACATTTTGTTTCAATATTTGTTTGTTTCAATGTTTTAAAAGGGAAGGAAATTAGGCTTGGACTGCTCACTGTGTAAATCCATTAAACAAGTCTTATAGCACATTTAATAAAGCAAATAAAAACTAAGGCTGGTAAAATAAATATTAGGTGGCTATCTAGACGTTTTGCTAATTTGTAAGTCATCAAATAAATTCAGCTTTTTAAATAGTATTTTTTATGCATATTAATTGCACCAGCAATTTTTTTAGTCAATTAACTAGAGCACTGTTAAATGATTTGAGAGGCAGGGAAGATTTATGGATAAAGAAACACAAAAGGATATATTTACTCTCAGATTTTATTTTTGATAACATGATCATTTCAGGTCTTATAAAAATGGGTAGCTTAAATGATTAAAGTAAAGTTAATGATTAATTAATGAATACACATTAATTGTTCAATAAATTAATTAATTAATACACACAAAACAGACAGAACAGAACCATATTATATATGTTTTTGAATACTCATCAACCACTGGCATATGATTATGCTAAGAAAATAATTAGAAATCTAAACTTTATGAATTTAGTAAATATATTTCATGGCTGCATAAAACAAAATTAAACAACAAAGCAGTGATATTTAATTTCTACATATAAGCATTCCACAGTGCCAAAGAAAAATGAGTGGCTTTGGATTCATTTGTGTGAAAAAAATAGAACAAGCAGAGAAGTTATGCATCTTTCACTAAGAAAATTGCTAGATGAAAAATACAATTTGGTTTCAGTTATCTAGCTAAGTCAGTCTTGAATTAAATTTGGACCAATCCAGCCCTAATTTGTTTTACCAGAAACAAGCTGAGTTAAACTGTAGATTTGACATACTTCATTCAATTAAATTCAATTTATTGATATATTTTTATTTATTTATATAGCGCAACTTCATAACACATGTTATCTCAAGACTCTTTACAGATCATTCAACCAGATCATACAGTCAGATCTTTTCAAGGGGCTGTACGGTGGCGGTAGTGGTTAGCGCTGTTGCCTTGCAGCAAGAAGGTTCTGGGTCCGATCCCGACCTGGGGTCTTTCTGCATGGAGTTTGCATGTTCTCCCCATGCATGTGTGGGTTCTCTCCGGGTACTCCAGCTTCCTCCCACAGTCCAAAAACATGACTGTTAGGTTAATTGGCATCTCTAAATTGTCCCTAGGTGTGACTTTGTGTGTGCATGGTTGTATGTCTTTGTGTGTCTATGTGTTGCCCTGCGACAGACTGGTGTCCTTTCCTGGTTGAACTTTTCAAGTTATTTTGAAAACAGACAAACAAACAAATGCTGATGAAAAAATAATCTCCTTGGCGGAGGTAATAAATAACGTTTACTTATGTTTAATTAGATGTTAATTAGATTAGTGTTTTGAAAGACAAACCAATAGCCTGGTATTTAACGCACTGTAATACTGGGATTAACATCAACAATCTATCACTTCAGTTTAATCCAAAATTATATTTTCCATTGATAAAAAAAAAAGGGAGACAATAATCTCAACAATTATTTTTGATTAAAAAAAAACAAATATAACAACGTATAAGAAGTTGCCTGGTTAAAAGTTTATAACCACAGCTCTTAGATCAACAGCAGAGTGTTTTAAATGTCCAAGGTCATTTAAAGTAAAAAAAACAACAAAAAACTGTTCCATAAAGTAATTCATTTTTGACGCATAAAAATGTTAATTATTTTACATCATTTTATATCTCCAAACCTGAAACCAACGTCTATTCATATTTGTATGTGTTGAATATACTCTAAATGATTGTCCTTAAACTTCAACATAGTTTTCGTGTAAAATTGAAGTCAGTTTGAACAATAGTCAGAGGTTTGAAAGTAAAGAAATATTTTACAGACACATACTTAGTTGTTTAAGACTTGCTTAAAAGTAAAAGGATAAAAAAAATCTAATTTCCTAAGCTTGTGAAAATATTTTCAGCAATGGAAAGTACAATACATGAAAGACCACAAACTAAATTAATTCATTATTTGTCCCTTTTTACAAGGATCATAATCTGAAGAAAGTATTTTACCTGCTATTTTCCTTTACAGATAGATGATTTGAATTTATAAAATGTAGAATATATTTAAATCTTTGCTTTTACAACTAATTTATCTATTATTTCAATTTAAAGCATGGGCTTTATTTGTGAAAAAAATAAGTATCTTAGACTAATAAAAGAGGTGGACAATCCAGGTCTCCAAAGTAACAAGCTTGTATAGAGATTAGTTACAACCATTTGCATTTTAACTGAACAGGAAAACTAGGAAGAGGTTTTAGTTTCTGCACCACAATATCCACATGTAATTAATAGTAAAAAAAAATCTAATGGACCACCAAATGACTTCTAAAACCTTAGACTGTATGAATGGGTGGGGTATGATATTTCATCAAATGCTGATTAAGCATAGAAAAAGTGTTTCAAAATACATTAGAAACTGCTTTCTTTCAAACACCTCAAATGTCAAATGTGGCCCAGATCTCATGTGCTAGCCTTAAAATTGATTATTTTAAGTACTGTAACAGCCAGATCAGACCTCCAGGTTAGCAGGTGGGCCTGACATTAGGGACAGCTACTGTTAGATGGGCCAGATGTAGTTCAGATGTTATGAGCTAAACCCCCAATTTTTACAGCTTCCAAAGGAATTAAAAAAAAATGTGCAGCTGCCAGATGGTGCTAATAAAATGTTGTCAGATATGGGTTCTCCCTGAAGCTTAAGCAAAAATTTATTGTTAGATTGTTTTGATAAAAAAACAACAATAAAAACAGTTTTTAGAAAATGTTATAGAGGAGCAACACAACCTGTTCTTCCTGATTGAATAAATCCATTCCTTTGAAAATAGATCTTTTTTTTTTTTAATATAGTGGAAACTAGAGAGAATAGCATATTTATATGGGGATGTTTTTTGTTTGCTTTTTTGCTTAAGGGTGAGCTAAGCTTGATGCACATTGGAATTACTCTACTGTTTATATTCTGTACTATTTTTGTGTGGTTATTGTAAAAAATTAAGCCATAGATATTGGGGAAGGCAAATTTACAAAACCTGTTAACACTTCCTTTGTAACCTAAAATAACATACTATGCTTCCCTTTTGCACTTGAAATTTAAAACTGAGATTGGTCAACCATTTGCCATTTTTCTTATCATATCAATTGTCTAAATCCTGTATTTTTGAAAATGTTTCTAAAGGAAAAGCTTCTAATCTTTCTATTAAAGATGCACATAACCACCATTTCAGCTTTAGGTTGATGATCCATATACATTTTTCTGTATAACATTTTTGTCATTTGATCTTTTATTTGTTTCGATGTTTCTTAAAACCTTCAAAAAACAACAAAATCTGAAGAATCAGTCTCAACGAGAGCCTTGTACCTCTCAAGCCAGCTTTTTGAGCAACCCATTATAAAATATTTCAAGTACCTTGCCAGGTTATCAAATGTGTTAAATAGGTGCAAAACATTTGCAGCCAGTCACAGGTTACAGCTGGCTCTCAAGCAGATGGAGCTTTTTATATTTCACTAACTATTTTATAAATTAAACATTACTCCACGTAGGAAATATTCCCATGCTGTTCGAAGATAAAGATTACAGAACAAGGTAAATAACATAACAATTTTATTCTTGCTACGTATGTACAGAATTTAGGAATAGAAACATTTTACTGTCCCAGCTTTAAAGTGTCAAATTCTATTTACGCATAAAGTTATCATTTTTGAGTATAGTGAAAGATATGTAAACATTTCTTTTAAAGAGAGGATTTAAATCTTGGTTTAGAAAACTGTTTATTAGCCTTTTTTTGGTCCAGCAGGCCACCTGTCGTGTAGTGGTAACACTTTGGAATCCAAATGTTAAAACATTAAGATTTTACAGTACACTACAGACTTTTAAATAAAGTAGGAAGAAGTATTAATTTATTATGTTCTGCCCAAAACATCAAACAATACTTGTCTTATTGATCATAAGTCATCAGGCATTTTATGTTGTGAAATTTAAGTGTTTTTTTTTCATCTTTAAAAAGCAAATAAACCATGTTCAAAAGGTTTAAGGCATGAATATTCTTTAAGCTTACATACAATACAAATACAAACACATTATTTATGAACTTTTCATTTGCCAAAGAGAAACTGATTAAATTTGTTCTTTGTTAAATTAGGAGTTTAAAGAAGGTTTTAAATTAGTGTGTTTCATTACTAAGGGTTTTCCACAGATTATCTTCTGAGTTTATTCTTCCTCTCATTTGAAAATAGGTTTAATATAGTCATAAAAAGTTAGTGTTGGCAAAACAAAATCTAATTAATTTAAACAAGTATCCTTAAAACCATTTTTTGACTCTACTGATGAAATTAATTATTAAATTCAACTGTGATTTTAAATTATTTTAGGTATGATGTTTGATGTAATTAACCTTGGATTAAAACTGGTCTTTTGGCAAAGGTGATTATTTGATCATTAGTATGTGAAAGAGATTGTGTTGTGATACAAACACATACAAATATAAATATAAAATCACCTGCTCATGTGCTGATAAAAGAAAAGAAGGTATGAAATCGATTTCTTGCATCAATGTTCCACTGATGCTGTAATCTTAAAAATTTGTAATAGTTAAAGTCTGTTGACGTGACTTTTTGGCATAGTTTGATATCTAGATTTATCATAGTTTTGTTATAGGCTCGGTTGACTAAATCCAACCAGATTTTAGTCGAAAAAAAATTCAGTAAATTTGGTGACTAAAATATTAATCTACGTATATAGGACTGTTTCTTTGGGCATTTCACACATCTGAGGAACTGTATCTTAAGTTTTGTGGCTATTTTTCCAACCTGGCCCACATTTTCCTTCAATTACAACTTTCTTCTCCTTCTGTTATTCTCTTTTCTTTTGTTAAGAATGTCAGTCCTTAATTTGGGGATTCTACTTAGGTACTAATTTAATTTCCCTGTCGATCATGTCTGGAAAAATGTTGATGGCAATATTTCATCATCAAGAATGGCAAAGATTTGGGCAACCCATTGATATGGCTCTCAATACTTGCTGTACCTAAATGAGATATTAGCGGTGGCTGGAATGACATAGCATGACCTCATTAGATGAGTTTTATTGATCTCACAGCGGAGAAATTCACATTCACATGAATCCAAATTCATGCTGGATTTTTCTTTTTTTTAGTTCTTTTTCAAACTTAGTTATTGTTGTGAATGCAAAAGCTGATGACTCCATGTTTCCATGTGTTTTTTTCTTTCTTTCTTCTCCCAGAGACTATCCCATTAAAATGGCATGTGCCATTCTAAAATTTCTGCAGCACAGAACCACTGAGACAAAGCATTTTCATTTGACAGATACAGATGATAAAAGTGCTCCCCTTTGACATCCAACAGGGAGCACCTTTGCATTTCGTTTCCGTCTGTTATAGAAAGAGAGTAAAAAAAGAATCTCTCTTGACAATTTGCTCTTGTTTTTCTTTAAATTGCAATGACAAAAAGAGAAAGGAAGGGATTGACAAAGGCTAAAGAAATAACATTTTAGACAATGCTTGAGTCGAAATGTAGAAGTAACATAACTTAAGGGAAATAAACAAAATTTATACCATGCAGGTTACTGTTTGTTGATTAGCAAGAGAAGTTCCAAAAAAGATTTAATTAAGGCACCGTCTCTCAATTTAGGGATGCCAATAGAGCTTTGAAGATAATGTACATTCATTGGCAGAGGCTTGTGTTTAGAACATCTGCTTCACTGACATCCTCTGTTTGGTATTTAAATGTCAACCACCTGCTGTTTCTCTGTTTGGACAAAGTTATTGTTCGATATGACTGTTAATGGAGATAGAAGCTGAAAACAGTAAACAGCAGTGAATGCTAATTTAAATTAAACAAGCACTAACTGAAGGAAAATACTGACATGATTTGGGATTCTTTGAGGTTTTTTTTCTTCAAATTTCCATTTTTATTTTTATTGTGATCTTTAAGTTTATATTCTGTTTTCCTTTTGACGTTATCTTTTCTAGTTGAAGCTTTTCTTTTCCCTCAGGTTTTACTGTACTATTGAAATTTGATCTTTTGACCTTGCCTCAAGCATATTAGTAGTGTTGCCAATTGGATTATGTCCTGTTGGTTCATTTTTTCATGTTCACATTGGTTTGTTCTTTCATGCTCTATAGTTAATTCTTAGCCCATGTTCTTCATTTATCTTAGTTTAGTTTCTTAATGTCTGGTTTCAGTAGTTAGACCTACCCAGAAGTTTTTTTCCAGTTCAGTTATGGTTTTGTTTTCTTTTCTCAGAAATTACTACTACTTTTCTTCAGCAGTTGTCTTTCTGTTTCATTGCCACTAATCATCCAAATCTGTTCACCTGTGATCAACCTTTGTTTCATTGTTTTATTATATATCTTTAAACAATTTGTGCTGAATACTCTTTTAAAAAAGCTAAGTTTATAACTAGTTGTTAGGTTCAATGTGACAACATTCTTTTAGACGACTTTTACAGATCACCTCTTGATTTTTTTTGTTTTTTCTCCATGTATCTGTGTGGTTTCTCTGGTCAGGAATTGAAATTCAGAAATGTTTTGTCCTAATGCCACGTGATTTTTGTAAAGAGGCAACTAGTGTTCACTTCAAACAATAGGGAAGAATGCTCACAGGTTCTTTAAGTGTCTATGTGGCAGAATTTCAAGGCCATTATGAGGACTAGGAGAAAAAATAAGTGACAGACTAAATGTGAGCTGTAAGCGCTGAGATATACTATAAATATTTCTATGAACCAGAGTCTTATTTTGTTGTTAGTAGCACAATAAAGGGCTATGTCATTGTTTTTTTAAGGAATGCTAAACAGTGTTTGACATTCTGTTTCACATTTGAAAATGTTAGGGCTCAAGAATTGTATTGTTGTACTTAAAATGGACTCTAGTTTACTTTAAATGGAGATAGGTAAGAATAAAAACACAAAATAAAAGGATTACTACTAAATTCTGGCCTTGTCTCATTAACTGAATGTTTTGTTAATTTGATACTGTATAGAACTTTTGACAAACCCTCAAAACATGTAAAAAAAATACAGGAGAATGTATCCCAATAATGGTGCCAGTAGCTGACAGGCTTGTGGATGATGTTCTTCGTTCCTGACCAGGAACATCAGATGGTATCTAGACCAGCAGTGCATTGCTGCCGACCAAACCACACAATTTTTGAAAGCACTTAGTGCACAAATTTTTAATGCATGTTTTTAATTAGCGGTGTACAAAAAGCCTGGGAATAAATCCTTCACAAGAATGTGCCAACCTGCCTAATTAAGAAGAAAATACTGCCATTTTCTTCATTTTTTGACAGGTAGTAAAAATTACACCAGAAATCTCCTGAATATAGACCTCTATCTTGCTGGTAAAACAACAATCTTAAATCTGTGAACTGAAGGAAGGTGAACCTAGCCCTAGACTGCATCCAATGAGTAGAAATACTGTTTACTGTAGCACCTCTTTTCAGTAAATGACAATGTCAAGTACCAATTCAGACGGTGAACCCTAGATTTATATTTTTGATTTTGTATAACCACCCTTTATGACATATGGACTGGTTTACTTTCACATTTTCAATGGGTGTCATGTAGCTATATGTTTTTCACCAACAAATGGAGATATTACCACTTACAGTCTAGAAATTAAAACTTAAATTGTTCAGTTAAACGCGGAATTGACTGAGAACATTTATATCAGTGCACAGTTATACTGTACTTCTCTAAGTAGTAGTATGCTGATAATAGACACCTGTCAAACTGAATGCAAATGAAAGCTTCTTGTGTGCATAAAGAGATTTATGTCTGTGCTATAGAATCAGGGCTACATAAGATATTCCTTCTTTTAGGAAATTCATCTTATTGCTGTAAAGGTCCTCTATTTGTTACACCCTCCAATTTCATCTGCCTCTACACTAGGATGTTCAACTCACTGGCTTTAAGAGCAAAATTACATCCTATTACTTTTTTTTTTTTTTTTATCTCACACAAGAAGGGTGAAAAAACAACAACGTTTTTCATAACATCCATCAATTGGGTTTTCTCTTTTGTTAAGAAGACAGTAGTACATTGGTTTTATGAATTTTATAATATTGGGATTATTGCCCTTTCTACCTGCAAATAGGAGACATTAGTATATATTTTTACTGTCTGTATTAGTATGTTTTACTGTCTAAGTTGGTAGACTATTTCTATATTAGATTAGTATTAGTTTCAATGAAAAAGAAAAAAAAGCTATTTTATGAAGTTTGACAATTTATAATCTGAATTTCTTTTAACATCTTCATTCATTTTTCATAAGATTGTAGCTTAATTAAAATGTTTTATTAATCTTTTCAGATTAAGTCATCATAAAGCCCTTCCTTTTTTAAACTGCATTTGAGAGTGGCCTACTGAAACTATTATTCTATTACTATTTATTATTCTTGTGTACTTCAGATAAATAAGAGAAAACATGACTTAAGCCAAGATCACACACTTCATTTACGCGTTTTTATACAAACCCTGTTGGTTTTATCACTGCTTCTGTCACTAATGCTATTCTGATGTGTCAATCACTTTTGAACAGGGAAAGTCTACGCACTGCAGTCAACACTTTCACTAAATTATTTTCTTTCAGTTCCAAATCTTTATGAATGTTAGCAAAATTGTGTTCATTTATTGTTTCCTTGCACTGTGATTTAGCCATGTTTTCAAATCCCTTTTTTTTCTTTTGATATTTGAATTTAAATATTTTAAA
>JAUZNJ010044552.1:53623-92026 GCA_034780135.1 Jordanella pulchra | reverse complement strand
CCCCCCCCCCCCCCACACACTGGGGGAATACATGGATGTGGAATGTGTTCAGAGGTGAGAGTCAAGAGATGAAGAGATGGGAGAGAAGCGACGTGAGCCTATTCTTCCAATGTGCGGAAGCCGTTCTGCATGTCCTCCAGGAGCTGTGCGTACTCGGCCTTAATTTTGGCCTCGCCGTCCTTAACTGGGTCCTATAAACACACAGAGACGTCATTAAACTCTGCGAGTTTGAAATAAGATAGAAAAAAGTTTATGCTAGAGTGATAACCCAAATTCACCTTGAACTTCATAGAGCTAATCCTGTAGAGGATCTCTCCCATGTGCTCCCGGATCATAGCCCAGGTGATCTTGTTGTCGCTCTGGGCTGTGGTCTCCACCGCATGCCGGGCCATGTCATAGAAAGCAATCATGTTGGACAGAATGCCCACTGTCTTGTAGAAAGGGCAAAACCTGAGGTCATCAGGAAAAAAAAAGGTTGTTAAACTACACTCAAACCAGGTTATTAAATGGAAAGTTCTGAAAAACAAACAAAAAAAAATAAAAATGATGCCCTTAGGCTGTAATGCTACCTGTCATATGGAGTGTAACCGTTCTGCTGCAGGAAGTCGTCTTTAATCAGTTTGGCCACTTCCAGTGTGATTTTATCAGTCTCTGCCAATGAGGCCTATCAAAAGGGAAATCACTCTTTCATCTTATCAGTCTTAAAAAAAAAAAAGCAAAAAACTAAATATATTCATTACCTTTCCAACAAGCTGCACAATCTCAGCCAGGTCTTCTTCCTCCTGCAGGATTTCCTTCGCTTTGGTACGCAAGGGCACAAACTCTGGGAAGTGCTTGTCGTAGTATTCGTCCAGAGCTCGGGTGTATTTGCTGTAGCTGATCAGCCAGTTGACAGAGGGGAAGTGCTTCCTCTGAGCAAGCTTCTTATCCAGACCCCAAAACACCTGAGGAGGGAATATCCCAAACACTTGAAGCATTTGAGCAGGGCTGCGTTTGATAAGACCACAACTGGATGAGAGTTGATTCGCTTACCTGTACAATACCAAGAGTGGCTGAAGTAACAGGATCAGAGAAGTCACCACCAGGGGGCGATACACTGAGAACAGAGCAGATGGCTATAATTAAGTTATAATGCACATTAAAAAAAAAAATGTTAAAAGAAAAAAAACATCCTCGGGTCTCCTACACATTTTATATCTTAAGAAGAAAAACCTAAACTCCCCAAGGTTCCTAGTCATTAAGGTTCACTGTGAGGAAGGAAAGACGTAGAAAGCACACAAGCAAGGGAAGTAGGATACAAGCAAGCAAGAACACCGACACTCATTCTCAAATCCGGAAGGACACTTAAGCCACGGCAGAAGTGCCTCAGCATTGCTTAGTGCCATCTAAATGGAGGAGGAGGCGTGATGCTTCTTACCTGGAGCCAATTAATTTAGCACAGGAAACTCCTGATGTACCTAACCACCACACAGAGCTGCGTGGTTTGTATTTGTACAACTTAGCTTTTTTGTAGTTCTTTTCCAGAAGGCTGTAGTCCCAATTTGACCAACATCATTCACATGCGTGTCCATTGTGTAATAAGCTCCAGGAAGATGGAGGAAAAAAAGTGAAGATGCAAAGACAGAACATTGTGACAGAGGTATGAGCACAAGATAGAGTGGAGTGGAATGAAGCAAGGTGTCAGAGAAGGACAAGGGAAGGAAGGATGCAACGTTTAGACAATTAGATGGGGATTTATGTGTGAAAATGTGTAATTCTTGGCTTTTTTTTTTTTTATTCTTGCTAAACGGACAGAAAATTCTTGGATTCAAATCCCAGACTGTGCAGGAAACGCGTGTCTCCCTCTAGTGACTGAAAGCTGTACTCACGCTCCAACAATACTGACACTGCCTTCCCTCTCAGGGTTACCCAGACATTTCACTCTCCCAGCACGCTCGTAGAAGGAGGCGAGTCGGGCGCCCAGGTAGGCTGGGTATCCACTGTCTGAGGGTGGGAAGAGATCACAAATACAGTTGAATAAAAAAGGAGCAATGCTCTCCATTACAGCTCAATCCCTTCAATTATTCACAAATTGAAAGCAAGAAGAATCGGATCTAAACTTGCGCAAAGTTATGAGACCAAAAACTGCTTTAGTTTAGATGTCCCCTGAAGGGAAGTGAAACTTACAGTTTCATAAATTCAAAGAAATAGCTAGATACTAACAGAACATTTTAGCTAGGACACGTTTTTGTTGAAGAAAAAGGGTAAAAAACGATGACAGAAAGATGCCACTGTCACTTGTTTTATTAGTACAAGTTATTCATCTTTAGAGTCTGTGATATTTTCAGTCTGCTTTGGTCCAGGATGAAGTCTGATTCTCTCCGCTCTGCCCTGACTTTTGAAGGATTGTTAGGCATTTTCTGCCTCATTACATAAACAGAGCAGGATCTTTCCTTTATTCCAAACTTACCAGCAGGCATTTCTGCCAAACGCCCTGAAATCTCCCTGAGAGCTTCGGCCCAACGAGAAGTGGAGTCGGCCATCATGCTCACGTTGTATCCCATGTCTCTGAAGTACTCAGACAATGTGATTCCTGCAGAAATAAATTTATTCTGTGCTCAAAAGAACTATAAACATAAAGTCATTGATTACAGCTCCTCATTCAAAATGATTACCATTACTTGAAATCTGTCATGTTACAGTCATAAAATTTTGGGTATTTGATTGAGACTTACCGAAAATAGTTTGAAATTTTCAAGGGGAAAAATCTATACATTATATATATCTTTTTTACTTTTGGCAAACCAGAATATAAAATATCTACACTCTTCTTTTATAGTAACTTTATCATCTGTGAGCAGCTCCTCTATCGTCACTAAGGTACAGTATTACTACAGTATGATACTGCACCACCACAAACATAACTTTGGAATAAATTGATAATGGCTTTCTTTTAAAAATATTTTTCATTCTAGCATCAAGTCCATATTTGTGGACAAAACAACTAAGACTTGTCCTTTCAGCAAATTCTTGCATACCTTCCCAGTAACCATGGGTATCTTAGTGGTTCTCTTTATTAGTCTTGCCAAGGTGGACAGCCATGTCTCGGTTAGTCTGCGTTTATATCGCACTCAGATGATGAACCTGGCTCTTTGAGGTGTTTAAAACCCCCGACCCTTCTGATGTGTTCTTTGATCTAATAAAGGGGCTAAATATGAATAAAGGCCATATGGTTTAGATTTTTAATTATAAATAAAACAAGAGTTTAGAAATCACATTTTACATACACTGACGTTTATGGCTGCAATGTGACAAGCGAGCTCAAAGGGAAATGAATATTCTCACTAGGAAGCGGTATTGCTGGGTTCACCTGTGTAGATGGAGGCCTCTCTGGCAGCTACAGGCATGTTGGAGGTGTTTGCCACCAGTGCCGTTCTCTTCATGATGCTCTCCGTCTTTCCATCCACCTCCATCGTTAGCTGGTGATAAGTCACTGATGTCAGCTACAACCAGCTTTACTTGAACTTGCTTTAAAAACCGACACATAATAAAACCCCTGGTTTCTCACCTCTGGAAAATCTCGCAGTACTTCTGACATCTCGTTACCACGCTCCCCGCAGCCTACGTAGATGATGACGTCGCTGTTAGAATACTTGGACAGGGACTGCGAGATGACGGTCTTTCCACAGCCGAAGGCTCCTGGGATGGCTGTGGTTCCTCCTTGCACACATCTTAGCACAAAAATAAAAAAAAAACATAATTGGGTTAGGAGAACCTTTCAGAACATCTTAAATCAAAAGCACTGAGAGAAGATGATAAGCTTACGGGAAAAGGGCGTCCAGCACCCTCTGTCCGGTCAGCAGCGGGTGATTTGCAGGCAGCTTCTCGGTGACGGGTCTTACCTGTCTGACAGGCCACACCTGCACCATGGTAAACTTCTCCTTCACACCCTCAAACTCCAGCTCCATCACCACATCCTAAGAGAGCGAGAAAGTAGTTGAAAACAACGCAAAGCCCCACAGATGCTCGGTGAAAACTCACTCAGGAGTTGATTCACCAAACTTACAGAGATGTCATAGGTGCCAGGTGGAGCCACGTAGGTCACTGTGCCTCTGTTCTTCGGGGGGAGCATTATTTTGTGCTTAATAAGGGAGTTCTCATAGACCATGCCATAGATGTCTCCTCCTGTGATATGACTCCCGACCTAATGTTAAGAAAATAGAAGATCATTGTAGCACAGGTGCCTTTACCTGAAGAATATAAGAAGTATTTCTTACCCGAAGGCTCTTGCTGGGAGAAAACTCCCACTTCAGGTCTCGATTAAGAGCACCAATGTTGACTCCTCTGGGAATATAGATGCTTTGTGTCATGTCATTGATGTCCTTTAAAGGTCGCTGGATACCATCAAAGATGGACCCCATGATCCCTGGCCCCAACTCGACAGAAAGAGGCTTCCCAGTTCGCAGCACGGGGTCTCCCACTGACACACCAGCTGAATTTACACTCAGAAAAACCCACCGAGAATGAGAAAGAGTGGTCGTCTTCAACAAGATCTAATAAATTTAAACCAAACAGCCATAGCTTTCACAGAACAGCTGCGCTTTAATTTTACTTAGCATGTTAAACTGGATGGACACCTATAAAAAAATAAGGATACACGTCTCCTCATAGACCTGGATGGTGGCCATGTCTCCCTCCAGCCTGATGATCTCCCCCACCAGCTCACAGTGACCGACACGGACCAACTCATACATGGCAGCTCCTGCCATGGCTGTGGCTGTTACCACTGGGAAAAAAAAAGAAATAAGAAGAAATGAACTCATATCTCTGTATAAAATAAATATTAAATGACACCCTTAGAAAAACAAAAAGGAGTCTAAACTGAATTTGAGAAATATCACATGGCTTCAGCTTTAACAACCAAAGGTACTTGAAAGACAGAAAACAGAACATTCAAGAGGTTGGGTTGTTTTATGAATTTACTCTGATGCAATTTTTCAGAATATGAATTTAAGCCATCATAAAAAAAAGAAACAAATGAGAGCAGCTGAGGACAGGTGAGAGATAAAGACTGAATGATTTTCTTTAGACATTTTTGTGCTAAACCAACTGTGTATTCGACAAAGAGACGAATCTTGTGCAGTTTGATTAAGATAACTGCAAAATCTTAGAGGATTAACTAACAGCGATCAGGTGTGGCTGTCCACTTTAAACGATAACTCTGGAGGAGCTGCAGAGATTCAAAGTTTAGTTGTGAAAACCTGTCTATACGACAACAATTGGTTGCTTTGAAAATGTAGCCTTAAAAGAAGAATGGCAGAAAGAAAAAGGTGGAGTTAAGGTTTGCCACAGGCCCTGTGGGAAACACAGGAAACATTTTACACCTGATAGAGGATTCCAATGGTTCTACTAGAAACATACAGTCAGAGCTACTATGGAATAAGTCCGATCTGTAATATAGCAAGATTTTGATGTTCTTGTATGGTTTCCATCCAATCCGATTGATCTGGACCAACAGAAGTACGTGCATATGAATAAGACGCGTTTAAACTGTTGATAAAGACAGGTGTGTGTGTATATGTAGGTTCATGGTGGCCCACCTGGTCCAGAGACACCATGAACATATCCAAACTGGCTCTCTCGCTCCTCATCCCTGATCTTAGGCAGCTTGGACATGTCCATCTTCACTGGTTAGTATCCTGACCAGAAGAATAAGGAAAAAGAAAACACACTTTAGATTCAAATGACTGATCTGTTTAGTTGGATTCATTCAACAAAAACTATAGCAGATACTGACTATTTCTTCACTTAACATAAAGTCACCCTTCATCTGATTAAATCAGCTTTCAAAGACCAAATACATATATATTCAGAGAGAATGAAATAAATATCAATCTATCACTGTCTTTCATTTTCCGAAACAAACAGCAAAACATGTGTGGTTAAATAAATCCTTTGCTGCACAAGCTGTAGGCAGCAGCAGCAGCAGCAGCCCAAGCTGTCAGCAGTCGTGACAAACCCATCCCCCAATGCAGCCGACTCTACACAGTTAACTCCAAACAAAAAACAGCTTAAAAACAACCTAAATGTTTGAATTAGTCCTTCTTGAATAAGTTTAACATAATAAAGATGGTTCAGCTTTTGGCACCCGCTGGTTCTTGTTCTCCCCGTGTCCTTTTATGCCCTTCTTACTGATGTATACATCTCTCTTCCTGCTTACGCCTGACTGCTCTAACCATGAGCGAAGCAGCACCACCAAAAGACAAACAGGAGAACTGCAAGAATCACAGCTAAGGAGACACTGCAACTCTGATATTATTTTATCTAAATCAAACTGCCTCCCAAAAAATAAAATATATAGAGATAGTAGTCAAACCTGGATAAATCTATGTATATGCATCTTGATGTCAAAAAGGTCTCTTAGCGTACAATTCGATGAATCTCTGTCTTTTCAGCTATTACTACTGCATCTGCTTTAATAAAAAAGAAACTATGCAGACATACCATATTCAATCATTTGATCTGTTTTTCTTAACCATAAAGCTTTTCTAAAGCATGAAAAGAAGATTAAAAACTAACAAAACATAGAAGCAATGATGACAGCAAAAATCCACATACAAAAAAACCCCCCACAACTTTAATGTAGCTCAGTGTTTTTTGGCATCTAGGCATGATACAGTTCAAATAGGACATCAAAACAGTAATGATTTAAACTTGTTTGAATATAGCATGATTGTTGATTTTTACACAAAACCATCGCTTTAGTTTTAAAAAAATTAAAAGAAGAAAACCCTGAGTGGCTGTGGCATAAATACCGTCAGTTCAGAACACAGAAGGGAGGCATGGGTTTAAACAATTATAACGGTGTGGGAGATTTTTTTTTTGGTACAACTTAGTACTAACAGAAAACCCTATATTGCCAACCATGTTTTTCCCTTTCTGACCAGGGTGTACCCATCCTATAATCTTCTACCAGTCACAAAGCTTTAGTGGAGGCCTGAAACTGATTCAATGAACATAATAAATTGGTAACCATACCTCAGAGGCTACCCAAGTTGGATGGGATAAGGTGGAAAAGGATATTTGCTGCCAGCAAACCTGCTAGGGAATCTTTGAGGAATTTATTCACAATAAACCTTTACATGAAGAATTAAAGCAGAGGATCCAAGCAAGAAAATTTGGCTAAAACTAGATTTGAGTATTTTCGTAACCCAAGGTTGACCATTGCCATTTCTTTTTTTTTTTTTTGTCCTGCTTCTGACACAATATTTTTTAAACTCAACTTCACTTTTTAGCTGAACTTTATTATCACTATAGGATATATGATAAAGCCCTTTTAAACCATTGCACAAACCTCATAATGAGCTTTCTATAGCAGCTGTTGTTCACCTCAACAGTTTTTATAAATAAAATGTAAAATTGTAATAAGACAGTTAAAAAAACATTTTCTCCTAACCTTTAGCTGCATGATCTAAGAAATGAGACTTCAACCTCTACTTGGTCATATGATTCTGGCACATGACTGCCTTTCCACACTCTTTTTAGGAAGTGGAAAAAGAGCATATGGCCAGACAGAAGTGCACAATTTGGGCTATGTGGAAACTCTGGGGAAGCTATACCACCTGACAGCAGCTGATCCACAGAATATGGATAAGAATTCATTGGAAAAGGGGGAAAAGTGTCCCCATATCTGATTTTCCATTGAAAACCTCTCGATAGAGATACAATTTTGCTTGTATTTTGTTTCTTATGCAGAAGTCAAGGGATTAAGCTCTTTTGTTACATAATATGTGATATGGTCACCCTAAAGACATGCGAATGTTAACTGCAAAGTCAAGTAAAACGATAATGTCAATGATTGATAGTTACATTTTTTAAGCTGTTGTAATTTTTTAAACCATATGAAAACGACAGAGATTGTAATACCTAAAAAAATAAGAATTGACAGTCTGATGATAGGTCTCTAGCTCACATATGAGCTTTAATCCTGTTTAGTAAAGTCGGACAGGTTTTTTAATCAGATTAATCAACTATCTAGATGTATCTCAAGTACAATGAGAGTCTATAATTCGGTTGTGGGATCAAAATAAGGATATATCAATTGAACTCGAACAGTAAAGCCCACTATAGCAAGTCTGTAACCGTAATTCAGTTTCACATAAAATAGCAGGATACCTCTCTAGGCCCGGTTTAGAAAAAAACATTCTGCCTCTACCGTTTAGTCGATACAGCAAAGCGGTTTTATCTTAATACCCTCGCACAACAAAACATCTGTTTTAAATAACGAACACGCGGAAACTGATGCAATTATATATAAATATTTACCGTCTGGTCCTGAAGTGGTCTTTTAGTGTCTTGCCTCAAATGAGGAAAGCTCGCTAGTCCGGTGCGTGACAGCAGGCTGAGGTCAGCTGACTTCATTCACTCGCTGTTCGTTTTTTTAACTGTAAGGCCCTGGCAACTGCCGCCATTTTGGATCCACCCACAGTACCAATGGTGGGAATTTAGTATCTTTTTTAGGATTCAAAATATTTGGCTCAATTTATCAGGAATATCGTATATTTACGTTTATTTTTCTCCCTCTGGATTATTTATTTAGATTTTTTCTGATGCTACAGTTGCCCGTATTTTATTATTATTTTAAAAACAACAATTATTACAAAAACAAAGGTGCTGAATACGACAGTTCATTTAATGAGCTGAATCATCAAGCTGACTCGGTTATGAACGGAAGACCAATGTAGTAAGCTTCATGGGACAATTGCTATTTTTTTGTAATTTGAAATAAAATATTTTCAGATTATTATTACTATCCGATTATTAATAGCAAGATCCAAAAACATAATTAAGGTATACAAAATCGTTTAAAAAGTATGCCATAATTCGATTTTTCAATGCATAGTTTTTTTAAATCCCCAATAAAAATGCAGGAACTTAAAAGTTTCGATTTTACATTGAAAGACTTAACCGACTTTACCTTTCGATTTTAATTTTTAAAAATATATTTTAGAAGTATTTTATTTTTCACGTGACTTGATCCCTGTGATTTGACTATTTGACCCTTTTTTCGGACTTGTAGGCTGGATTTGGTTCTACATCTAAAACAAAGAAAGAATTCCAACGCTAGGTTTAATATTTCCCCAAATTCCCCTTTAGCTCATATCTTTATTATACAGCCTCGCTCGTCGCAGTTTCAGTGTAGCATATCATTCAGCAAGGATCAGCCTAAGAGGCAAAATTCAGGACATAGTTTCTATAGTGACGCCATGGGTTCAGGGTTGACAGGCTACTGTGCTAATGTCTGTACGTGTGTGTGTATATGTAGCGGCTAAGCTAACTGCAACCGTCGCTACATGTGGAGGGTAGAACGGGAGGCATTCCTGTCCCTAACTCCGTTAAATTTCTTGATATTTACCCCCCAAGAAACCCTTAAGTCAAAGCTAATATCAAACAGGGATACTATTTCTGTAAAATGAAAGGGTGAGTCCAAGCTTTTTGAGCCACGAATATGTAGCTTAGCACGAGTAAAGTTTTTCATGCCTGTTTTTTTTTTTCTTTAAAAGGGAGGCGGGCATGGGGAACGACGAAGCAAACTAGCCCGCTAAAATGATTCTGTTCATGTTTATAATATAGGGGGGGTGGGCGACAACACAGTCATTTAAACAGCTTTTTGTTGCTTTTTTTAATCTTAAGCCGCTTTTCGGTTCACTTACATTGCTAACATGCTAAGCTAATCAGTTAGTCCGACTAGTGGGAGGCTGAGTCAGTAAAGCTTCAAAGGCGAAGCTAGGCTTAAAAGGCAGGTCTTGAATCTGATTTCCGTGTAAGCTGCGAACTTCCTAATAAAATTAGTCAAATCAGTGAATAAGTCATTAAAATGTTTGCTTACAATGTGCCTGATTTAGTTTAAACTTATCGGGTCGTTAGCCCAACTTCAGCTTTCTAAGTGTAACTTGATCTGTCAAAGTAACTGCGGTATGACTTTTTTTTTTATTTATATTCTGTGGTGCTCTTTATTGTGCTATTTGTGGTCAAGGTCTTAAATGTCATAAGGACAAATGACGCTAGACTCTGTTGATTGGACAAAGAATATAACTTTTTTTACTGTACATTCCTGTGAATAACACACGTGACTAGGAGCCCTTTCTAGATGTGCAGAGGTCCTATAAATACTTCACAAGAACCTTGACAGAGATAAAGACGAGTTCAGGGTTAAGGTCTCTTAATCTTAAAGCAAATCTAAGAACTTTGATTCAATCTTAACTCTCCATGGGGATGTTTCTCGTTAAATCATTTAAACTCAATATGCAATTTGTTCTCTGTAATGCCAATCTTGCAGTTTAGTTAAGTAAATCAAGTGAAAAATCAAAGCTCCCTTCGAAACGTGCTTCTGACATGCAAGGCAGCAGCTCAGAGTGCCGTCCCTTCCTTTAAGATTTTTAAAGAAAATCCTCAAGAAAGATGTTTGTAAACATGTTTGTATTTTATAATTCATTATACAACTTGCTAGATATGTTTAACAGAAAATCATAGGTACTCACATTTATGAAATTAAATCAGCTGAGCTGTCTCATCTTGTGGTAAATGTCTTTCTTGTAGAGTAAGCAAAGCAATGTAAGACTTGATTCTGCTACATTTGCCCACCTCTTGTCAGCTAGTTGACCGTTTTGCTCTTGTTCCAGTAGCCGGATCGAGCTGGGGGATGTTACGCCTCACAACATTAAGCAGCTGAAACGTCTGAATCAAGTCATCTTCCCGGTCAGCTACAACGACAAATTTTACAAAGATGTGTTGGAAGTTGGCGAGCTTGCAAAGCTAGGTAAGATGAGTTATAGTACTTTAGCTAATAGCAGCTAAATGAAATTGGCTTATATAGGTAATAAACTGAAGAAAAAGAAAACTTCAAGCTGCTATGCAATGTAAAAAATGATCCAAGAAGGAGAAAAGAGTTTTTGAAATAAGTGTATTTGCCCTTCAGTTGAATAGGTGATTACAAGCATCTGTTAATGAAATTAATATTTTGGATTCTAAAATACTGCAGTTGAAATAAGGCCGTGGATATGTTTATTCGTTTTGTTTAAAGTGTTAAAATCTTATTCCATTGGCAGATCATTTTACTTATTTTCTAAAATCAAGTGCAAATGCATTTATTTCCGTATATACTTACTTTATGTCACTCTTTACTGTGATCCTCTGTGGTCAGTTTTAAAGCTTGACATTTTTTATTTGTCCCTTTTGTTTTTCAATTTTCTCATGTTTAAACACTCATACATTCTGTTGCTATGTCACTCAGTAAATAAGGTGGGGGTCTGGTGGGCTTCTAGAATCCAGAGAAAATGTATGGCTATTCCCCTTTTAAAAGATTTCAAGAAGGTGTTGCTTCTTGTAAAAAGAAAAAACAAAAAGGTGGGAGGAATTTTTAGTACTTTACAGTAGAGGTGCATTTTAACCTAGAATATCGCGAAAAGCTGTGTTTTTGTTTTTATTCTTTGATCAGTTATAGAAGGTTAAACTCACACGTTATATACATTTAACATATAAATTAAATATTTCAAGCTTTTATTCCTTTTAAATTGAATAACAGTGTCCTAAAGATCACGTAAGCCTTCTTCGGGGCATTTGCATGGTTGGCTCTGGTGTCTCTCATCTCCTCTACTGTATAGGTCATCCATGGATTTACTAGTGCAGTTGTCAATGAGTTGGCTTTGGGTACCTTTGGAAACATGACCAATTCTAAAATTTTGCTTGAAAATGAAATTGTTATTAACCCTTAGGTACCTCAAACATCACATTTGACTTCAAGCAGTGTCGATTCCCTTCCTCCAGCCTCTGGGACCTTGATTTCCAAATGAAATGCAGAATTGACTTTGTTTTGAACAGATGTCTTGATCACTGAACTCCATACCAGTTCTTTTTTCCCCAGCTCTGGTAGGGTACCTGTTGCCCATGTGTAGGATTTGCCCTCTTGACTCCAGCTTCAGTTCACTCCTTGTGAACCGGCCCTAAATTTTGTAGCAGATTTTGTTTGAAGACCCTATCAGTTGTGTCTGTCCCTGCTGTTGGTGTATTTTTTTCTATTGCTACACCTTTTCCTTCCACTAAACTTTCTATGAAAAAGGTTAGATACAGCCCTCTGTGCATAGCCAGTTTTTTATCAAGTATCACTGAACTGCTTCTGGATATATGTACAGTTAGTATGATTCTGTAGTCTGCTGACTGAGGCTCAGTAAATCTTTGGAGGTAAACAGTTCAAATATGTCTTGCAGCATACTTCAATGACATTGCAGTAGGTGCTGTGTGCTGCAGAGTGGATCACTCTCAGAACCAGAAGAGGCTGTATATCATGACACTTGGCTGTCTAGCACCCTACCGTAGACTTGGAATCGGTAAGCTGCTCCATTCATGTGTAAATAATTTTATGATACTATTCTATTCTCTGTATGTTTTTTGTAAATTTAAACTTCTTTTTTTTATGTTAGGTACAAAGATGCTGAACCATGTGCTAAACATCTGCGAGAAGGATGGCACTTTTGACAACATTTACCTGTAAGTCTCTACAGGAATAGTTAATGTTTTTGATTTATGACATGTAAAGGTTAGTTTTGAAAGATCTGGAGTATCGGGTCACTTAATGGTCCTTCTGTAGTTTGTGTTTTTTTTTTTTTCATTTCACCCTAGAGTCATTTTTACCTAATTTTGCTGTTGTGGTGTTTGGTAGGGAATTAAATATCTTGATATACAATACATGCTTTTTTGATGCAAATAGACAGGCAAACCATTTGGAGAGGGTAGTTGTTTGCTGGAGTGATACAATACAAAGGCTGATTGTTTATGTTCAAACAAAAATTGGAGGAGGGTCTGTCATGTAGTTTGTTATTTAAAAGAATAGTTAGAGGGCTCAAGTATTGCTGTTTACCAGGCATGTAAATCTCCTGCTTTATAACAATGCTAGATTGATTTGTATCTGAATCTTAAAATGAAGGCGCTTTTTACAAGCCACAATGTTTTCATTTTGCATTGATGTATTGATATAGCTTGATGTACTGTTGCACCCCCACTGTTTAATAGTCTTAGAGAACCAAAACATTTTCTATAGATGTGCCAGCTCACTCACGTCTTCCTCCTCAGTTTATCCTCCTATAAAACTGAGGCTTGTTAGACTTTTATGTTTACAAATTAAATGAATAGAAGTAACAAAAAATCAGTCTGTACAGCCAGCAGTTTGTGTATTTGGCTTTTGAAGGCTGTGTTTATTCTTAAAATAGCTTCTACAAGTTGTTTGTAGTTTTGGGTTTGTATAAATAGATTTCTGTTTAATCTATTGCACTTTAATGTAGGTTGTACAAAAACATACATACCATGGACCTCTATTTTAAATGTTATCTTTATTTTAGTTTTTTTTTCACTTTTTTAATTTGTTTTTCTTACTTCTTTCTCCTTCCACAGTCATGTGCAGATCAGTAACGAGTCAGCTATCGACTTTTACCAGAAGTTTGGCTTTGAGATCATTGAGACAAAAAAGAATTATTACAAGAGGATAGAACCTGCAGATGCTCATGTGTTGCAGAAGAGCCTGCGCAGCCCATGTGCGCCACCCAGTGGAGAGCTTCAGAAAGTAGAGTAGGGGCACGCAGCTTTTTTTTTTTGGGTGGGGGGGAGAGGAGGGGTGGGAGAGAGAAGCACATGTGCCCATCCACACAGAAACAGAACTGTGACAGACGCCCCAGGTCAACACATTCATCAGTTTCTTCAAAAGGACGCTAGAAAGACAACAGTTTTCCAGTATAAAAAAAATGCTGCATTTATTTTGCAATGGTGACTTATTTTTTTTTTCTTTCTGCATATTTTATTGTTCCCTTTATTACATTTGACGGAAAGCTCTGTAACCAACAAATTGGTTTTGTCATGGTGAAAAAACCATGGGGAGAGTGTGGTGAGGAAGTTGTTCTGTTTTCAAATCATACTAATTGTGTTTGAGTTGTTTTTTTTTTTTTTAATGCGGTTACCAAACCTTATGGGGACATATCTACATCTTGGAGGAAAAGGAAGCAGTTTGAAACAGTGAAAGAAAGACCGTCCCCTTGACTGAATTTGGAGTGTTAGCTGGAGCTGATCCATTGAACAGACAAAACTAGTCCCTCACTGGGAAGTTGGAGAGGCCACTTTGTCGCTGCATCCAGATGGGAGGAGCAGAAATGTTTCCCTTCGGTACGGACACAGGGGGTAAGGCTGAAAGGTTTGGTTGTGGTGGAAGATGATGTCGCCACTCTTCATTTCCAGAGAACTTCGTTTTAATTTAACTCCCCTCAAATGTTTTTATTTTTCAGTCTTACACAGCAAACGGTTCAGAGGTTCCCCTGGGTTTACAGTTAAGAGAGAAATTCTAGTGTGTGAGGGAACTGAAAGATAAGTCGCAGTATTGAAGTGGTTCTGAAATCTCATTAATATTTAGGGAATTTATTGACATAGATTGATTGTCCAAATTGATTTAAAGTGAGAATCATTGCAAAAAATGTATTTGCTTAAGGTGGGTAAGTATTAATTTCTTAATCACCTTTGGCTCCCTATGTAGCGACCTTTTAAATAACTTCATCAGGAAGCTTTTGTTATTGTACCCTCATGAGGTTCTTATTCCGTTCTGACGGTTTAACCCAGAAGAAGCTCTGACCCCTCTGCATGCAATGAGAGTTGTTCTCTCTACTGTAGTATACGCATGTTTTGCTTTCTTTGAAGAATTTTATCTTTTCTGGAGCTCTATATTGTAAGACTTTTTAACGTCTAAATAAAGGAATTACTATTTGCAGTAAAGGTTTTCTGGGTTTGGTTGATCTCAGCTGCTTTGCAATTTTGTTTCAACTCACAATAACCTAAAGACTAACATTTTTACATGTTTAGGTGTCTTGTCACAATAGAACAAGACATGTAAATGTATAAGATAAATCAATACAAAGTCATTTACAATAAAATGTCATGGTTTTCAGCATGATTTTCCCAGGCTTCAGCAGGTTTTCCCAAAAATCTAAAAAGGTAGCAGAGGATTTGAACCAGTTCTGCTTTCTCTCAATACCAGTGAATAGAAAAAAACTGCAACTATGTTATAGGTAGGTGGTCAAAAATCTATTAAGAATCCAGACTCCTAACTCTAAAAGAAAATTCAGAGGTACTATAGAAGTGCTTATTCATGGCATTCACATGTAAATTTAAAATGAATGTTATTTAATTGCAGGATGATTCAGAGAAGCTTGTTCATGATCTTCTTACATCATGAAATGTCAATTTTAATATTTTAATAGGTTGCTCCAAAGGTAATCAGAGAAGTCCTCAAAAACTGCTGCAGTTTTACTAATCACTAACATGTAACACATTTTGCTATGTTTTGTCCCCCCTCCACTGATTTATTCTTGAATTAAGGTTAAACCTTCACTTTCCATATTCTTGAAGGTGCTGCACTTCCACTTCTTATAGATGTTAAAATTGTCCAATAAGAGAACTTACAGTAGGTCCTAGAAAGATGGTTTTATTCGTATATTATTTACAGTTTATTTTTGTCTTAATGTTTTGAATCTTGTTTAGTTCTAGTTTAAATGTAAAGCACTTTTGAGAACTTCTGTTTTTCAAAATCGCCATATAAACGTTTGAAATGTAAAGCATTGATGGTCACAAATGTATTCCAATTTATATACAGCATGGGCTTGTTTGCAAAAAGTGCAAAACACCATAGGACATTTGACAAAAGATTTTAAAAGGTATTGACTTAGGAGAGCTGACTGCAAATATATAGGCTTTCAGATTTTTAATTTTGAAAATAATTAAAATGTGTCTTTTTATTTGACTTTACACACCTTGGCCTACTATTACTAAATCCAAATAAAATCACATTAAAGTTTGTAATTTTAAGAATTGCAAAAAAGAAAAAGTTGTGCATATAACTGCAAACTATTGTATATCCTCGTCACACAATGCTTTTGTCTTTTATGAAATTAAATAAGGGGTTTTGAATTTTTTATGCCTTTTATATTGTTTGACTGGCAATGTTTTCTTTAAAAGTAGAATCTTAATTTTAATTCATTATACTATTATAATATTCATTTTAGCTATTTAATATGAACATTTTTAATATTTTTGGAATTGACAAAATAAGTCAGTTTTACACATCAATGGAGGGTATGATGTTGACTGAGCTTTCTAAAGTTAGTCTGAGTGGTACAATAAAAGGAGTGAGTGTAATACTTTCACAGTAATATGAGAAAGTATTATCGGCTTTAAATAGTCCTCTATCGTTGCTTTTTTATTCTTATCGTGTAATTTTATAGTTAAGCTATATTGAAAGAAATAAATTAGCAAGTGGAGCCTCATTCTGCATAAACTCCCAATAGGAGGCTTTCCGTTTCGTGATTGGTTGAATCCCCTTACTCTCGTTATCTCATTGGGTGTTCTAGTGAAGACACCGCCTCCTCTGCACGGATTTAGGTGTATCAAGATTGTTTTGAGAGAAGAGCTGCTAGCTTAGCTCCAAATGTCCAAGTTTTTATTGGAACACATATGTAAAAAAATGCCAAAGTTAGAGGTTTGTGGAGTATACGTACTTTTTTAAACAAGCGAGGGGAATAATTCCGTATTTAATTTGATTAGTAATTATATGGGTAACGGTAAGCTAAGATAGCTGTTAGCTAACTAGCTTGCTTATTTGCTCAGGTTGTTAGCTTTCTGCCATTTAAGTGACAGAATGGATATTTAAATGTCCCTTACTGTGGATAGATAGCGCTAAACGAGAGCATTTATTTGTGCACTTTGTCAAATTAGCGGTTTTATTTTTAAGTTGAAAGGTTAACGAATAAGGTTGATAGTGATGCTAGGTTACTCTACACTAGCATGTTAGCATTCAGTTCTGAAGGAATGCTGGTGACAGCTGATGATTACATTGCTCTGTTTCGTTTTGTCTGTAGGAAAGACACAGGCAGGACTTAAGGTCCATTTGTTGAATGCGCACCCTTAACCATTCAGGCAACTGTTAAAACAGGATGCCAGAGATGACTGAAACTAAGACACCTGGTCGAAAACCCAAGTAAGTATGTTTTATATACATATATATGACGTGAATAAGCTTGAACTGACAGGGAGATTTAATACTTGGAAATGCTTTGCTTAAAGAGACGATCGCTCCATTTGCTGGTCTTTTTTTTTGTAAAATACTGCATTTTGCTGTAGATGCTTCTCCTATTATAATGTAAGATTCCTTATGGATGCTTTTATTGAAAAAAAAAGTATCATTTAGTTTACAAAGTATCATTTAGTTTACATTTAATTGCTAGATATCATATTTTAAAACTTGTTCTACAAATTGCTGATCATTCTATTTATTGGGGCAAAATACACATTTTAGGATCCATGCTTTATTGTCCCCATTGGGAAATTTTCCAACAATTTACAAAGACGTACAGAAAACCAAAAAATACAATGCACAACAAAACATATAATGGATAAAAAACATACAGTACAGTTAGAGGGGAGGACTTGACAAGTATTTAGACAAAGATAGATTGGTAGTTCCTAAACTTCCAATACCTTTATTAACGTCTGCTGACGATATTGAGGTCTGTGACGACAAAAACAAAAACAACGAGGTGTTTTGATGGATTGATTTAAGCTTGGTGATAAAAGTTTAGTTTGTATTTCAAAGTTTTTAAAGTGTTTAAAAGACTCACTGGTATATTGCTGATGTGTATGAGATTATGTGGGGTGATGTATTTGTGGTAATAAAATAAGTTATGTTTGTTTTAGTAATGTTGAATAAGACAAGAAAAGTAAAAACCAATTCATGTTGTAGAACAGGCATCTGTAGACAACGGCTTGTGGTTAGGGTTTGGTTTTATGTCAAAACATTTATATAATACAAAAATAAATATCTTCATTATATATGATGAGTTTGCAGGGGGAGTTCTTTTGTGGAGGACGTAATAAATTTTGTTATCTCTGTCTTTCAATATAAGTCCTGCAGGGCTCTAAATTTGGGCCCTGCTCTGTTTTGTATTAGTGTGACTTTGTACCTATTATTATAAAACCAAAGGCATGAACTTGAAGAAGACTTAAAGGGAAAATATCACCGTTAAAAGTAACACAATATTTGCATAAAAACAGGGAATAAAAATGTAAAACACTTTATAAAAGCTGTTATTTTACAGACAAAGGGAACAATTATTCCCCTTTGTTGTTGAAATAGAGTAATATGTAACGCAACATTTTGATTTGATACATAGGCCTAAATAAATAAATAAACATAGAATAAAGACCTACTAAAATTTTTTTTTAGTTTTTGATAGAAAATTAGAATTTGTGGCTATTCTGCTTTGAATAAAGTAGCACAAGTACTGAACAGCCGATATTAGCTGTCAGTCAGGGCATCTGCTTAACCAAGCCTCAAATCAGCTGCTAAACAAACAAGCCTCTCATGTTTTGCTTGGCGTAGTGTGAACACGAATAAGAGTAATTGGTCCTGTAGTTCCCCTACTACGACTGTCTCTGTCTGTGGCATATGGACATTTTCCAAACATCCAGCTGTGTCGACATTGCGACAATTGAAAAGTGTACCAAGCCTCTTTCAGTCACCTGACTAGCAGTGTGCAGCAACGTATGGTACAAGGCAGCACCGTGTCTTTATGCTCCATAGAGGTGGAGAAAACGCAAGTCCATCCCACAACTTTTTTTTTTTTACTGTCATTGAGAAGACTTCAAGCCATAGAAATGGTTTAATAGGAATTTAACTTAATGGGAGGTTTTAAAGCTGTAACTTTTAAAACCTTTGGTACCTGGACACCAGTTAACACTGCTTACAGTTTAATATATGTGGTTTAAGTGTTGCCATCAGCTAAGAAATATTGATCTCCACAGAGATGATAAACATTGTCTCAAGTCAAGCACCTTACAAGCAATTTTCTAAAGACATTTAGATAAAAAGTTGTAAGATGATGAGATTTTTACTATGGTTCTCAGAAAAAATTGGTAAATTAATATCTACAGAATTAATTTGTTTCTGTTGAAGCTGTCTATTGGTTTTTATTGGGTGTTGATTTTACAGGTGTGATGGTACACGCATTTGGGTAAAAAATATCTGGTTATCAATCCAATGGGTTTAGAATGCACACGTGCTGCACAGAAAAAGCTTTTTCTCATATCTGAACAATGTGCAGTGAAACCTTTCTGGAGCACAGCTTAACAGCTTGGCTTTTATTTAAAAAAAAGTGTGAAAATCTGCAATAAAGTCCAGCCAGTAAGGGGTTATACCTGCTATCCTTAATTAGAATAAATAACTGACTAACTAAAATCTCATGAAGCTTGCTTATATTAAATGCACCTAAATCATGCTAACTTGATGATACTGACCATTGTCGGTAGTATTAATGACTTTTACATTTTTCTACCTTTTGTAGAAAGAAGAAAAACAAAGAATCCCATAATGCAGGTAACATCATATTTTGCTACTACACTTCTTATTAAAGGCTGTTGTTTAGTTTCAGTAGAGTAATTGTTTATTGTTTAATCACAAGTTTATTAGGATGATAAGCAGAAGTTTTCCTTTATTTGTGTCTGCATCTAGTTGAGAGACACAGAAAAGAGAAAATTAATGCTGGGATTAATCGTATTGGGAACCTTCTACCATGTTCTCAGGCACTTAAACAGGTAAGTAAATAGCTGCTATTCATTGAATCACCTTCATCGATGTGTTTTTATATGTGCATGTTTTCACATTTGAAATCCATATTCTGTTTATAGAGTAAGAACATGATATTGGACCAAGCTTTTCACTACATCACTGAGCTCCAGAAACAAAATGACACTTTGCTTCTGGAAGGTGGAGATAAAGTCCAAGGTGAGTTTTTTTTTTTTTTTTTTTTTTACTGTGCCTTTTCTTTCTGTACTACAAAATAACCATTTATCTGTCACTCAGTGGGGGAATATATAAGCCTATCAGTGGCAAAGTAACAGAGAAACAGAAAGCTCCCTGATACAAAACTGACTGTGCTTAGAGGGATATTAGTCATATTTCAAATACTATCAGATATCTGTCCAAAAGCAGCAGGTTTCCATATGAGGAGTGAAGAAGATTTTGCAAGCAAAAAACCTCAGTGCAATCTACTGGGATTTATTGAATAGACCATCACATACCAGATTAAACACTATAAAACGAAAACAACTATTCCTTTTTTTAATCAAAGTAATTCAATTTTTCTGTATTTGACTCCTCTGAGTCAATAGTTTGCAGAACAATCTTTGACTGAAAGTATTGTCATTATTGTTAGGTCTCTACTTCTCTCTGGTTATTTAATAAATAAAAGACATTGTCAGATTGGATAAGAGCTACTAATGACAATCAGTTTTTAAGTGTTGCTAGAGATTCTCAATAGGGTTGGACTTGGATTTGTAGCACTTGATATCGATGCTTTGTTCTACACCATCTTATTATAGTGCATCCCGTATGTTTAGGGTTGTTCTGCTAAAAGATGAACCTCTAACCCAGCCTAAAGACTTTTCACATTTCCAGCATTGTGCTGTATTTAGCTCCATACATATACATGCTGTCTCATGTTTCAGCATAGAAATGGTGTCCTGGTGTCGTGCAGTATTTTCCACTAGTGGACCTCAGAAATCTGTTCATTTACCTACATCCTATTTGTATTAAAGTAAATGGCACACCTTCTTGCCACAGTTTTCTTTCTTTCATTTTAAACAATAAACATTTCAACAAAAAAACCCAAAAATGAAGCAAATTGAACCATTGTTCCTAATGGAATCAATTTGTGCTTTATCTCATCGCAGCGGAGGAGATCCGACGGCTGCGGCGCCAGGTGGACGATTTGAGAATGGAGAGCGCTCACTACATCGAACTCCTGAAAGCTCATGATATCAGCCTTTTAGAGGACCCGACTGCTCACTGGAAGGGAAAGCACCGCTGTGCCAAAGTGGCTAAAGTTACACCTACTCACCAGCCCCCGAAGAGCATTGTTGTTTATTCCAACGGCAATCTGACTGGGAAGCAAGCAAGTCCCGGAAAGAAGCCCTCTGAAATAAATCAGCCTTCATCTGACACCGGATTACAAGTTAACGGAGCTTTGCTGCAAGTGAATACTACTTCTACCACGCCTGCGCTTCTCCCAGGCTCAGCTGCCCAGCCTACATCAGGTCTGAGGGTGTTAGAGCAGTGTGTGATTGAAGCACCTGCTGTGGCCCCTTCTGTGTCTTACATCACCTTACAGATCCCTGCAGCCCCCACATCCCTGCTTCAGCAAGCGCAGCCGGATCCTCCACCTCAAACTATTCCCTTAGTAGCTACTTCCGCCTCACAGCATCCCACTGACAGCAACGTTCAATCTGTGTGCACGCGTTCTACATCGACTCAAACTATGACCTCAGAATCATCGGGGGGTTGCACTTTGATGACGCAGGACAGCGCCATCAGGACTGTTAGTTACACCGCAGTTCCTGCCAATCAAACCGTTCTAAGAGCTGGAGCTGCAGGCAGCACACAGACCACCTGGACAACACTGCAGATGACCGGAAACACAGTCCACCCAGTGTGCCAGAGTCTCTCCGCTCCAGAGGTCAGCGGTACCAGCCAGGCGGTCCAGCAGTTTGCAGTCTGCCCTGCGGGTAGCAGACCATCCGTTAACCCTGTTCAAATACAGCTGCAACCACATGTGCCAGTTCCACATGCACCCATCACAACACATATCCCAGCTAATCCATTCAAAAATACTCCTCAGCTACAACCTGCAGTTTTAAACCACCCACAGCCCGTCCTAAACCCTCAACCTCAGTGTGCAGTTTTACCCCAGACGGCCATAGTGCCGCAACCAGCTGTGCTGGCTCACCCAGCTGTCATGTCACAGCCCCAGGCTACGGTTCTGCAGCCAGCATCATTGGTTCCTCATCCTCCAGCAGCCCTCATCCCCCAGCCTCAGCAAACCCTGGTACCCCAGCACCAAGCTGCCGTTCTGCCACTCCTTCAGACCATGCAGGTGCTGCAGGTCAACCCGGCTACTGCTGCGGCTTCGGGTGTAACGGCTCCTCAGAGCACTAACAATCCAAGCGTCGTCATCCTGCAGCAGGCCAGCGCCTGCCCCGCCCAGCAGGTTGTGAGAGAGGACATCTCTAATCCCACACCTTGTCAACATATAGTGATCATCCAAGCCCCCAGTCAGGCTGCCTCTGCTCCTCAGAGCTCTCAGCTGAGCATCGGACCTCCTCCTCTCCCTGCTGTTACTTCTCAAACCCCGACCACAACCAGTTCAGTGGCCGTCCCTCCTTTACAAAGTGTGGGAGGAAAGCAGCTGGTGCACATCCTGCCTCGCCCCACCCAGCCCGAGGTAACCCATCCACTGCAGGTCAGCCAGGGATACTCCTCTCCGCCAGTTTCCACAGCTCCACAAACAATCACTGTGAACGGCCAGGTGTTTGCTCTAAAGCCAGTAAAAACCTCTGACAAAAGTGGCTCCCAGATCGGCCAGAGCACCATGCAATTGGTCCAACCCACCACCACTGAGGAGCCCACTACTAATGTGGCCCTCAACAGCTTAGGGGCCCTTAGTAGTCTGAACCAGAGCATCTCTCAAGGCATCCCTCTGTCTAGCCAGAGTAGCTGTCCACTTCCCCCCACATCATCAGTTGGTGTTATAGCACCTGTATCTGGAGCCACACCTGTACTACCTGCCCAGCAGCTACAGGTTCAGTCTGGTTTAGTTGCCGGTTCTTCAAAGCCTCCAGGAAAAAAGCCCCACACCGCCGTCTCCACAAAAAGAGCAGCAACTAAAAGGACTAAACCTGCCAAAAAGAAAGAACCCAAGGCTGCACAGCTTGTTTTTCCTGCCAAATCCACTGCTAATGCTGCTGCTACTGGAGGAGAAAGTCAGACAATTCAAAATACAGCATCTCAAGTTTTACAGTCGAAAACAACCATTCAACCAACAGTCACCACGGCTGCTCTGTCCCGAGATGTTCCAAGCTGTGTTACATCAGGACAGAACACACTGCAAACCATTGTGTGCACTTCGTCCAGCAGCACCGCTGTGTTTAGTCCGGTGAAGGATAAAAGTTCTGCCTGTGGATCTCCGAGTGAATCGGCTGCACCAAAAGTTGTCAGTGAAGCTCCCATTAAGCCACCAAGCAACTCGGCTCTTGTAAATGAGACTAAAACGAATTCAGTTCCTCGCTGTAGTGCTGCTGCAGCCAAAGCATTGGTTTCGGAGGTTAACCGGTTAACGGTTAGTACCACAGCTATCGTGACGCAAAGCATGCCTCCTGCCATTGCTTCTGTTTCTAAACAAAATAAATCCACAGTCACCTCTACAGCTGCCACAGACACCCTGGTAACGTCTGCTGCTGATTCTAGTCCAGCCTTGCCTCCGGTCTGCATCCAGACCTCTGCATCAGTGTCTCCAAGTCAGAATACCAACTCAGTCCAACCTTTTGTTCACCAGAAATCAAAGATCCAGGATCAAACACCGTCCTCTAAGCCAGAGTCTCAGCCCAGTATTTCTGCATCCCCCGCCTCTGTACTTCCATCACCCACTTCCACTGAGGCAGTTCCACAGAGCTCTGTCACTGTCTCTACGCCTACTGCGGAAATCAAGAAAAAGTCGACTGTGTCAAAAGCGCCTCCACCCCAGCAGACGGAAGTGAGCATCCCTCAGCCTTCCTTGTGTCATCCTGTAGAGGCCAAGCCGCCTCAGACGGCAAGGACTGACCAGCCTGCTGTGGAGGAGAGGCCTACCCCAGCGCCAAGAAAAGAAGGCCTAGTAGGGATGACATCCGAAGTTCCTGTGAAAAAGGACTCTACGGTGTCTCAACAGGTTTACACCAACCTGGATGAGCAAACGGTGGAGCAGAACATGACGTCCAACAGGCAGGCGGATTCTCCATTGACCACAGGCGCAGCGGGTGGCAGAGGATTCTCTGTAGCATCGATGCTTCCTCAAGGCCAGAGCATTGGTGCATCGTCGGGCTCCTTCGGATCCTTCGCATTTACATCTGAACAGGCGGAGATGCTCGCATTGGCAATGTTGGAACAAGACAGCCCTGAGAGAAAAAGTGGAGGATGCTCAGGGGACGGCAGCGCTTCAGCTACGTGGGACTCCCCCAAAACGCCGCCACTGTCGGCTAACAGAGACAGAGCCTCTACAGGGCAGCAGGCTAAAATATCCAAGATGATAGACCAAAGCGCAGGTAAACATGTAGAGGCGTCTGTGAGTGGGCCCAACAGACAGCAGCAAAATACATCTTACTCCAAATCCCAAGCTCTCCCTCCAGGACAGTCTCAGAATACAACCCAAGGAGGGACAGCTGCTAGCCTCAGCGTTAACAACCTGATCAGACCCAGCAGCTCCAGCCACCAAGCTTATCCCAGCTCCCCAAGTCTGACCGCCCAGCAAGGGTCGGTTCCATCTCCAGCCGGGACGACTTCTCACATGTCTCAACCGCCAAACAATGCCATCTCCCCTTGTTCAGGCACTGCCCAAGTAGAGTACAACACCCTAAAAGGTACTTCAATAAGAAATCCATCTGGAAATGTCATCGGTGAGAGACATGTTAAGATCATCTCCAAAAGGCAGGCTCAAGAGGAAGTGATGTTAAACACGGGGAAACGGCCTAAACCTTGCCCTCCGACGGGTAACGCGATGGGTCATATGGACGTGAAAGCACCAGACCACAGTCAGATGATGGTGGGACAGCTGCCGTCCACCTCTGCAGCTGTGATGAGCAGGATTAACCCAGAAAGCGGAGGTCCTCTCTTCTCGACCAACTCCTTCATGAGCTCGGTAGTGCGTCCCACGGATGGTCACTGCCCCACTCAAGGGCCTCCTGAGCAGAACCAGGCAGGGGGACTTCATCTGTCCCAGGGTCACCCACAGCATGCTGTTAGCCAGTCCAGTCAGCACCTGGGAGGAAATCTTTACATGAAACAGCAGCAGCAACAAGAGCAGCAGAGGCACCACCTGTATCACCTGCAGCACCACCTGACTCAATCCGACCCTGCCCAGCGCCACTCGATACACCAGAGGGCGCTGCAGGAGCAACAGCAGCATGTTCAGAAGAAGCGGGGTATCGTCAGAGGGAATCAAACTGGCTCCCCCGCTGGCCTGCAGCAAAAGCAGCATCACCTGGAGAAGACGGGTCTTCATCAGCATTCACATCAGCAGCAGTCGCAGCACCCGCAGCAGTCGCACCAACAGTCCCAACAACAGCATCAACAGCAAACACAGCACCATCAACAACAACAGGCGCACCAGCAGCCTCCACAGACTCAGCATCAGCTGCAGCAGCAGCAGAACTCCCACCCCAGGCATCCTCAGCATTTACAGCAGCAGATCCAACAGCAGCACTTTAGGCATCAGGAGAAGACATGTGAAGCCCAATCGGTGGGATCCAGGGGCCACCACAACAGCCACTTGGCCCAGCAGGACCACCTCAAGGTGAGTAGCTTTTCTTACATTGTTTATAAAGGCATGTATAAACTTAATTGAGAATTTGTGCTGAAGTTCACACACTTTATTAATAACCTATAATTTTTGATTTATTAAGAAAAGTTAAATGTCCCCACAGAGCATTAAGTTACAGCTGCCACAGTTATTTTCCAATAGAATTAAGTATTTTTCTTTTGCCTCGTTTAGGAAGGTAATCATTTGAAATAAAGATGCACTCTCCACCACCAGTCTTTTTTTTTGATCCTGTCCTTAAAGAGGTCTGCTTTACAGGGTTGGTTCTTTCTTCCTGCTTGTATCAGGTCCTGCTCTTTCTACATATCCTTATATCATATTTATTCCATCCTTCTCGCCTACATTCTTCCATCTAGCCTTTGTTCTCAGTGGTGTAATTTACATTTTTTATTCTTAGTGTCTTTATATCCTGTCATATTTAAAGACTCACTGCTGAAGGAAATTTGCCATAAAAATAAATGGATTGAACTGTTTTGATATTAATGTAATAGTTCTCCCACTTAGTAATCATGGAGGAGTCTGAAAAAATCACATTGTTTGATTTTTAAACCATTTATTAACATGTTAGTGCTACAAATAAATATTTGAACGCCTGCCAGTCAGCCAAATCTCTGGCCTCAAACACCTGTCAGTTCACTCCACTCCATGCAAGATTTCACCTCACGATGTATCAGTGATCCTAAGAAAGATGAAGAATCAGAACCAAAACTGCATGGGAGGAGCTGGCCAATCATTTGAAGAGAGCTGGCACCGCTGTTTCCAATGTTACGAGATGTCATGGTTTAAAATCATGCATGACACAGAAGATGATCCAGAGGAGTCAGGGGACAAGGTTATGTGGTCAGAGCAGACCTAAACACAACTTGTTGAGCCTAATTCCATTTGCTGTGTTTGGAGGAAGAAGAATGTAGAGTACCATCCCAAAATCACCATCCCTCCTTTGAAGCATGGGGGTGGAAGCATCATGCTTTGGGGTGTTTTTCTGTACGTGGGACAAGACCACTGCACCAGGGCCATGTGTGGCGAGATTTTGTGGAACAACCTCCTTCCCTCTGTTAGATAGGGTCAGTCTCCAGACAGAAATCCAATAGAAAGTCTTTGGAGACTCAAACTCAATGACAGCCCAGCCCAGAAATTTTGCTGATATAGAGAAGATCTGTGTGGCGGAGTGGGACAAAATCCCTGCTGCAGTTGGTGCAAACCTGGTGGAAAACTACAGGAAACGTTTGACCTCTATAACTGCAAAGAAAAGCTACTGTACCAAATATTAACCTTGATTTTCACAGGTGTTCAAATACTTATTTGCAGCAATAACATGCAAACATACATTCTGATTTTTTTTTTAACTTTTTTGACTGTGTCCCTAACAGCCCACATGCACCCAAGATGTAATTCTCAACCCCTCCATCATTAGTGGGTGGTAGAACAAGTCTGTGCAGGGTGTTTAAATACTTTCTTCCTCTCACTCTGACTCTCGACTGATGAAATGGGGAACTTTTAATATCAAATATATGTAGAAACTATCTAAGTCATTGACTGAAATTATTTTTTCTGAAGTTGATCCTAAAACCCATGCTTTATGTCATACTTAAAGCTTTATCAATCTTTTCATCCCTCAGCCTGGTCAGGACCATAATGCAATGCAGAGGATGATGAGCTCCAGAAGCTTGGAGCAGCAGCTCATTTCTCCTCCCACCAACGCAGTGTCTCGTTCATCCGAGCTGGCATGTGCGCCGTCTCGCCAGGAGCGACACCGCGTCTCAAACTACTCTGCAGAGGCGCTGATTGGGAAAAGCTCCACTAGCAGTGAACAACAACAACGCATGGCTCTTCTTCTTCAGCCTGGACGTGGTGCCACCCAGGAGCAGCCAGACCTCCGCAACTACCTGGATACATCACGGGCGAAGGCCGGTATCGCTCACAATCCTCAGAACCGCCTCTCGACGGACCATTCTACACCAGGGGATCAGCGGATCTCTGAGTGTCAGTCATTCAAGGTCATGGGGGGAGGAGGTGGAGCCCACCAGCTCAGCGGTTTTGAGGTTCAGGTGTCTCGTGGGAGTGACATGGCCCCCAAGTCAGTGCCTCCGTCTCAGCGGGGTCCTCAGGGGCAGCAGCAGGGAGGATTTAGGATGAGCGTTGGCCCCAGTGCAGATGTAAGAAATCGTGGCAACTACAGTGGACCCCACCCTGGCTCTCAGGGGGTACAAGTTGGCCCTGTGTTGCCTCGAGAGCAGGAAGGATGCCACCAGAGTTTCATGCAGAGCCTTCTTTCCCCCCACCTTCCGGAGCAGAGCAACCATCAGCGAGCGGCTCAGTGCTGCCCCCCTGTCAGCATGGAGTACAGCTGTGTGCCTGGAAGCTCTGCAGGAGACATCCAGGCCAAGGCCTCCAGTCCCAGCGTGCCTCAGTCTCAGAAGGCCCCAGCTATGCGACTTGCAGAGGCCAACAAGGGCCACATTTCTCAGGTCACCAGTAACATGCACGCAGGGCCAGGTGTTCGATCAGGTCTCCCCCACCCTCCAACCCCACACAGCAGCTCAGAGCCCGGTCGCTCACCCGCCATCTCCAGACCCCCCACTGCTGTCAGCCAGCATTCCCGACACATTCCCAGAGATGCTCATCCCGCCAAACTGAGACCCAGCGAGAGGCCTCGGTCCGGAGCTCTGCGACCCACCAACCCTTTTGAGCCGGAGGGCCACTTACCTCTGCCCTCAGGGGGAGGGGTGCTGCTGGGCCGACCTCAGTCTGGAGGAGAGAACCGCCGCAGCACCATTGTGCGCTTCATGTCAGACAGCGGACAGGTACCCAGTGAGAACAACATTGTTGCTGACCAACACCTTGCACAGAACTTTGGGTTTCCCTTTATTCCAGAAGGAAGTATGAATCCTCCTCCCCCCATCAATGCTAACTCGACATTCATCCCTCCGGTGAGCCAACCCAGCACCTCCCGCACACCGTCTCTCCTCCCAGTGGAGCCCCAGAACACATTACCCTCATTTTACCCTTCTTACTCCCCAGCTGCTCACCCAAGCCTCTCCAGTGATGTCACCCTCCAGTACTTTCCCAACCAAATGTTTACAAGCCCGAGCGCTGACAAAGCCAGCGCCCCCCCTCTCAACAACAGATTCGGCTCCATCCTCTCCCCTCCGCGTCCTGTTGGGTTCGCTCAGGCCAGCTTCCCTCTGCTTCCAGAGATGCCTCCCATGCCATCATCTGGGATCACCCCTCACATCTCCAACTTCAGCCTCACTTCGCTGTTCCCTGAAATCGCCACCGGCATGCCAACAGACGGCTCAGCCATGCCCATGTCCCCGCTGCTGTCTCTCACCAACACGTCGTCCGCTGACTCTGGCAAGCAACCCAATCGTCCTGCTCACAACATCAGTCACATCCTGGGCCATGATGGCAGCTCGGCTGTGTGACAAAAGTGAAGCCAGAATGCCTGCTGTTCAGAAGTGAACGGTTACATTTTCTGCTTGAAATATGTAGTTTCTTTTAATATCAAAGAAAGCACTTGATGGGAGGGGATAACGTTTACATGTCCACTTAGTTTCAGTTTAACATCTGTCATATTAAATATCAGGTTGTTAAAAAAGTTCATAAAGCTTTCTAATGTGTGTGGAAATGTATGCCCTTCCATCTAATCTTTGAAATGTAAAATGGTTCTGAAGAATTTTTTTTTTTTAGCTTTTTGTTTGTTTTGGTAAAAAGAAACCTACTGCACAGTTACTAATTTAATTTACTAACTTATCAGGTTTTATTGTACATATTTTTTCCAAGAGCTATTTTGTAAATACTATTTCATATCAAAGTTGCTACATTATGTATTTGTAAATACAAAATTGCTAAATAAAATTTATAATGATTACTTTTTAGTTATTTCCTTAATTCTTGTCTTTGGTTTTCCACACCAGTCTACTTGATTAAAGAAATGTTTTACTCTTAATACCCTTATTAGAAAATCCAGTACAACCACAAGGTATTTGTAGTTTTGCATGTCAGTATGCTTCAACTATAAATTAATGTATAAATACCCTTTAAAAATGAAAAAAAAAATGCCTTCATAGACGTTCACAGCACTGAGAATTAGCATGCTGTTAGCACGATGTTAGCTTATCACCAAACTGGTTCAGTTAATATGCTAACATTTTAGCTAATGGTAAACGGCATATTGTTAATATTCTAAATGCTAGCATTTAGCCTTATTTTATCAACTTGTCTTGATCACATGCACAAGATAGCATAGCATTTACATTTCTATGAGCATAGCTAATGTTAGCTCAGCTAACACTCCAAAAAGGTATAGGCCTAAACTAGCTATAAACGTACCTGTTACTGGGCATTCAACTTAAATTAGTAATTATTCTTGAATTTTTTTCAACTGTATTCATTCACTATTTTGAAAAATGTAATAATTATTTTGATTTTTTTAAATTTCTTGTACAAGCACTTTGAATTGTCTTTAGCTGAAAGGTGCTAGATAAAGTTGCCTTGCTTTAAACATATATCCTTCCCTACTGAGAGAATGAGCCAATATCTTAAAGCTAGTTGTTAAAAGACAAAAAAAAAAACCCATGATAATTTCATAAACTTTTTATTTACATGCAATAGTGCTCCAGCATGTGCACAAAACAGCCTGCACTCTTAAGGGAGTGTAGATTCAGGATCTCCTTCATTTTGATCACTTATTCTTAATACTTTCTCCTCTGACCTGTGAGGAAAGGAATAATACTAATACACCTGTCACCAGTTCCTCACCCTTGCAGTCATTTGGTAACCAGCAAATGAGTAAACAGAAGTGGCTGCAAAGTAAAGTTCAGCTTACTGATGACTGAGTTTTTTTTTCTATTTTCCAGAATCTCTCCCATTCAGTGATGATAAAAAAAATAACGAACTCCAGCAAATAAATAACTGTACACAATATAAAATCTCATGTAGACTACTGAGAACAATGATTTATGTTGCATACACTTGTTAATAGATTGTTAATGAAGAAGAATATTATGTTACAGCTATACCAATGGCAGCTTACAGTTCTTGAGAATGTGATAACAGCACCTCATAAAAACAGCATTTGATTGGAGAAATGGTCCCTTTTTTTCTGTTCTGCATAAAGCTAGGGCACATGTGGTCTCAACATTTAGGAAAAGGTAGAAGTCTAAGAGGTGAGAAATAGAGGGGTATGGTTGGAAATGGAAGTGCTGAGTAAACAGGAATTCACAACTCTGGACATGCATACTCCTGTTGTCAAGGACAGAGTGTGAGCAGATAAATGAATAAATCGTATATTTATATGAAAAAACCCATATATACAGTGTAATAACACAATCATATGTACAAAAGCATAAATATATAAATATCTCGGATACAAAAATAAATATATTCTCTTGTTTTCCTCTGTTCACTACGAGTCAGCATCTGCTGCGCCTGCCGTTCCCACGTTCTCAGAGGACACTTCATTCGTGAGGACGTTTATTTCTTGTATCTTATCTTGGGATTGCTGCGTTGTGTCCGTGGAATATGAAGGGATAAAATCTCTCTCATCCTCAAGTGAAAGGAGATGGAGAGGTTCTTGTTCTATAGGAAGAGAAAAGATCAAATATTATTTCAAGATTTCTAACTTGGCTGAAAGAATACCTTAATAGTGATCTTATTTTTTGCCACTTTGCTGCTAATTTCAGTGGAGAATCTATTTAGCCTTTTTCTGTTCCAAATGATATACATTATTCATCTACGTATCTAAACTTTATTGTTTTAAAAAGGAAAATTTCATCCTCATTAAAACCCTATTGTTCTTTTTTTTTCCCCCCCACACAATAATTTGGCCAATTTTGTCTTCCATACCAGGTATCCCCACTTACTTTGACTCATGTCGGGGCCATCTTTACCTCCCGCATTCCATGAGCTGAAAAATTGTGCGGAAGACACCAGGTGCGGATGAGTGGGGTCATCAGCTAAACAGCAGTTCTGTTCTTGGTGATCCGTCTCCCTAAGAAAAAAATTAATATATACGTTCATAGCGAGAGCAGAATGTGGTTTATGTTTAGCCTAACTTAAAATGCCATTAAAAATGTAAAAAACTAAATAAAAAAAAAAGTCAAAGAGGTAAAGATAGAAAACAGAATAATTGAGCATAACTGAGACATACCTGCTTAAGTATTGGTAATAAGGGAGATGTCCATTTGTCGGTGGCAGGAGTGTGTCGCACTCCAGGTCACAATCCACTTCATCCTGCAGCAAACAATGCAGAAAAGATTATTCATTTGAAATACAAACTATGCCCCTGAAACCGAGATAAAATGATATGGATCCTTTCCGTTTATCTTAAACTCCTTGTCACAAATTTTGTCAGTGCTACAAAGCTGAAGAAATCAACCGAGATTCGGTTAAAAGTGGATTTCTCTTTTTATCTTTGCTGGAATTAGCCAGGTTCAGAAAGCATTTCAATTCCAGAAGAATCAAGCTAATTTCATTCAGTCCGGAGCCCAGAAAAATATGTTTCTAGCACTGATATGTTGCTACTGTTGTTGCTGTAGTTTAAATTCTCTAATATTAGCTCATGGCTTCAGTCTTTGCACTCAGGAAGAGTTTTCACCTGCTGCAGTCCTGGTAGGCAGTGCTGAGCTTTTCCATTCTGGGTGCATTCTCCGTTAGCTGGGTGAACGCTGCGTTGAGGTGTCATGTGTGAATCCAATGGGCAGTGTCCAACCAGGGCGAGTCCTTGCAGTGGAACCATGGTGTACTGACACGTCGATACTGGAGGCGCCACAGGAGGGAAGCACAAGTCTGATGCTTGCTCTGTAGTTAGCATTAAAAACAAACAAAAAAAAAAAAAAACACACAAAAAAGTGAGTTAAGACATGCAAAGGTGAGAAATTCTGATGAAAAGCTTGAGGAACTCAGAGGAACACCCACTCTGCTTGGCCCAAGCTCTCCACAGACAGAAAGGGATGAAGGCAACAATGATGAAGACAAAGGCTCCTAGGACAGCGATGAGGTAGGGGAGGTCGCCAGGTCGTGGCACCAATACCCCAGCTGTTCCAGATCCTGACTCTGAGGGCTCAGGTTCAGGAACAGGTCGCGGGTTATTAGGACGAGCTGAGGAACATAAATCAATAAATAAAAAGCTCATAAGATATTTATGGGAAAACATAATTTGGTGTAAAATCTAGCATGTGCTCAAACCACCCTCACCTTTTGTTTCAAGGATCACCACATTGCCGAACTCGCTCTCCCCTTTCTCATTAAAGCTCTGCATCTTGATGTCATAGGCGGTTTCTGGTTGCAGGTCGGTGATGGAATGCCAGTAGCGGTCTCCCTCCACAACATCCTTCTTGTAGTCACTGTCGTTGTCGCTGTCTGTCGGCCGGTAGTAGATGTAGAAACCGTAGATGGGTGTGTTGTTCACAGGAGTGTACTAGTGAGGAGGTAACAGTCACTGTGAGCTTTGATTCAAACCCTGTATCCTGGTACATCATTTAGTAGAAATTCTAAACCTTGTGCAGACTCAGATGTGCAGTTTTCAGTTCTGTACACCATTTTTAAAATCAAATAATAAAAAAAAAAAGAATCCCGATGCATTTTCTGCAGTGTTCAGGATTTAAATGTAGAAAACAGTCGAAGGAGAAGGTTGGAAGAGGACAAAAGCAAAGACAGTGGAAAGAAAGTGAGAAAGGAACAAGGATGGAAGGAAAAACAAAGAGGAAAACAAGTCAGGAAGAAGAAATGAATGACGTAGGATAGTGAGACTAAAGGTTGGAGGGTTAAAAGGACACAAGAGAAAAGAAATCTTAGAAAACACAATCTAGAATAACACCTCAAAATATATTTTTTTCATTATCTACATTTCAAATTTCAGATTCTTCGAGACTAACAGGAGCTCAGGACATTTTCCGTCCTCCAGGACACCTACCGTCCACTTCAGGATGACGGTGGTCTCATTGATAGCCTCATTGTAGGTGATGTAGGGTCCGTCAACGGGACGCTCGTGGGTTCTCCCACCCACCACTGTGTAGGCCTTCGACGGAGCACTGGGCGGACTGGAACCGATGACGTTCACGGCGACCACGCGAAACTTATAAGATGTACCTAAAAGGAAAGGATTTAACAATCAGACTCAGCTGAATCCAAACTCTAAAGGCAGAGCTACGCAGTTTTATGTTTTCTTTCTCAGAGCAAATGTTATGTTAATTGTAACTCAGTTATGTTTTGATTAATGGCAGCAATCACCGAAATGGCTTTAACTACGCCGATTATGGTGATAAATTCACAGAGCGTGGGACTGTAATTATGCAGGGCATCATCGCTGTAATTACATGGAAAACATCCAATCGCTCCCCTCCTCCAAACCAACCTTTCTCCAGCCCCGTGATTTCCACAGAGAGCCTCGATGGGGGAATGTTCTCCACCGCTGTCACCCATTCCTCGCCGGGCCTCTTCACCTTCTTGTACTCCACCCGAAACGACTGGATGGGGAAGCCGCGGTTACCGCGAGGAATCCATGTCACGTACGCCGAAGTCTCCGTAGCCGTGGAGACGGTGGGCTTATCTGGAGCTTCAGGAGCTGTGGAGAGGGAGGGAGGGATCAGATGTGAGACAACAATGTAGAAATAAATCCCAGAGAACAACAATGCAGCCTTAGTGTGACAAACTTACGGAGAGCTCATCCTTCAGAGATAGAAATGCAAGACAGAGAGAGCTATTAGAGGGTTAGTAGCTAAAAGTAGTCCAAGCTTTGCAATTTGGTGTCATTAGTGCTGTTAATCAGAGAATCTGTGGCCTTCGCAGGCTGGAAGCTTACGAGAGAGGCTCGGTGAAGGGACGGCTGGAGTTTTTGGCGGGTCATTGGATGCTCCCGGAAGTTTACGCCCTGTGGAAGAAAAAAAAAAAAAAAGGCCTTAGAGCTGCAGAGGCTTCGTCCTGGCAATTATTGTTCTAGTATTGTTAACTATGAGTTTAAAATAAATGAAAGTGCCTTTGCAGAAGTATTTATACGCCTTGAGATTTGTCCCTTGTCACTTTAATGCCACAAATCACACAATGAGACATAATTATGTGGAAAGAAACATTTTGAACAAATACAAATCTCCATATTCCAATACTTCTGTAGGGGGAAAAACTTTACTACCTTAGGGAGGTAATGCAAATGTTTCCCAGATCTGAATTTGATTAGAATTAATTAAAAGGTTATAAACAAAAGGGCAACAGACGTACCTCTGCCGGTTCTGAAGGTCATCATAGCCGCCTGGCCTAAACCTGCACAGTTCTTAGCAGTCATCTCTACTTCATACAGGCTGTCCGGCTGCAGTTTGGTTAGCGTCAGCTTGTGAAGGGAGCCTGAGATACTTCGAGTGGTCCACTCTGCAAGAGGGTCTCCTTCCTAGGAATACACACAAAACTTGGTCAGAGAGGAAATAATAGAAGGTTTTATTTTACATTAAGTGAGACAGTAAGAGCTGTTTTTTTTTTTTTTTACCTTTCTGTATCTGATAACATACTCCAGCACTGGGGTCCCTCGTTCATGCCGAGGTCTCCAGGTGAGCTCGTAATAGTCGGCCTTTCCTGTCCGAGGCTGGCTGAGAATGATAGGGGCTTCTGCAGGTAATATTTGCCCTGGTAATGTGGAACAGTCCAGAGGCAGGATGGCCCCCGTGGCCCCAGACCTAACTGGAGGCTGCTCTTTAAGCACTTTATCAGGGCTGAGTGGCCGAAAATTTGGAGGCAGCCTTCCTCGTGATGAAGTCCCTACAAAAGACAAAAACAACAAAACACTCTAAAATCTGAAGGCCTCCAGATATAAGAGAAAAGCCCCCACTGATGAATCTGTCGCTTCTTACCAGTGGATACGGTGATGAGTCGGGCTGAGGCCTGTGAGCTGCCCAGCCCGTTCTCCGCCATGCACTGGTACAGGCCGTCATCCTGAGAGCTCACATTGGAGATCCGCAATGCCCGCGAGGTGACGCGGTGGCGGGGTGACGCAGCGAGGGGTCGGGCGTTATGGAGCCACATCACAGAGGGAGCGGGCTTCCCTCGGGCCTGGCAGATGATGCGCACGGTTTCTCCGTATGCAACCTCCTGCTGCTGCAGCTCCACAGTCACCAGAGGAGGCTCTGCAGGAGGAAAGCAGACATTTCAGCTTTAAGAGTTCATGCAAGCGCAGAGGATAAATGTCTTCTGAGAATATCAATTCCACAAAGACCAATACAAAGTAAAGTGTATTGGTTATTAAAGTGGAAAGAAAAAGGATAGTTGGTTTTCAAGATTTTGCACAAACTAAAACCTGAAAAGTCTTGCACGCATTTGAATGCAGCACAGTTGACTGAACTACACCCAAACAAACCCCGGGCAATCAACTGAGGCGCAAACTATACAAAGTGAGACATAATAAAGACGTAGGAAGAGAAGGATAAGTGTTTTGAAATTGTTTACAAAAAAAAAAAAGTCTAATGAAATCCAAACAAAATCCTATGTAACCAATCACTTTCAGAAGCTTCAGTGATAGTGAAGACAGTTCCCCCCCGTGCATCTAATCTCTGTATAAACACAGCATCTATTGCCAATCCACATTTAATTGTACAAGGGAGAGGAAGCCATGTTTACAGCAAGCCGTGCAGAAGAGACAGCAGTCATACAGAACAAAAGCAGCATTCATACATTAGAACGGCCTAGTCAAAGTATAGATCAAAATCCAATTGATGGTTTGTGACAAGACTAAGAAAAGTAATGTTCTTTGATTCTCTCCATCTACTCTCAGTTTGAGCTATTTTGCAAAAAACAAAACAAAAAAAGGACTCAAAGTTTGATTCCGTCATTGTGTAAACTGGTTTTACACTTTTTAAAACTATTTATTAGCGTCCTTTCACTTCCACCTCCATATCCATAGCATTACAAATCCTATGAAATACATTCAAGTGTTCGGTTATTATGCTACAAAAACACTAATAGGTTCAAGGGGTGTGAATAGTTTTGCTAGTAACTCAACACAGAGGAGGGATTTGTCTGTTGTGTGTGTAGAGTCAGCTAGGCCAGCTAGTTGATGGTTGGCTGCTTGTGAATGGTGGTGGGGGGGGGGGGGGTAAAGACGGGACTCATTACAGCTACAGCAGCACTCTCAGGTTTAAGTAGAGCCAGCTGCAGAGAGACAAGCTCACAACACATGAACACAAACACGCATGCATGCGCACGCACACTAAATCACTGTAAAAACAGTCATCCATAACCTCGACACGTTCAATCAAATGCAGCTATAGAATAAAGAGCCCTGTCTCCAGCGTACACACAGACACAACTCTGTCCTCCCAGTCCGCCAAACAGGAGACAGAAATAATTCCCAAATTTTCATGACGCAGATGAGACAGAGCCAACTTCGTCAGGAGTCAGAACGCCATAAATCATTCGCTCACCGAACACTTGAACGTCGTAGAGCGCGGTGGCGGATCGGCCCGAGCCACGGCCGTTGTCCGCCCTGCAGACGTAGGTGCCCGAGTCGCCGTCGCTCACGGCGTCGATCAGCAGGTTGCTTAGCAGAAAGCGCGTGTTGTTGTGAGAGTGCAGGTCCAGCCCATCTTTAGCCCACGTCACCTGAGGAGTGGGGATGCCACTGGCCACGCACTCCAGCACCAGACGCTGGCCTTTGGTTACCATGATGGATCGGGGAGCTGGCGGGTAGATGATTCGGGCTGCTTCAGATGTAGAGCCTGAGAGAGAGAGAAGAAAGTCAGAACGCGGAGGAAGATAATAAATCTGTTGTTGTTGAGTTGGAGGATTAAAAATCATGAACTGTTCATTTCATTTTTTTGTTCATTTTTACCGAACAAGTGCTGCAAAAAAGACCCGTAGCATCATGCAGACACTGCCATGCTTGGCAGCTGGTACGCTTTAACTTTTTACAATGTCATGAAAAGATTGGTGTCAGTGATGGAGACCAAGACTCACGGCGAATGCGCAGCCGATCTGTGGATGTGGACGTTTTGACCTCCTGAGTGACGGGATTGTAAGCAGCACACTTGTACGGCCCCTCGTCATCCTGGGTAGCGTTGGCTATCTGCAGGTTTCCAGATGGCATGATGAGGTAGTTCCCTTAAAGAATATAAAAAAAAACACATGCTGGAATTAGAGAAGAAGAACAACAAACACACAAAAAGAAGGAGGCAACATCTACTTAAGTAAAGACAAAACCTTTTAGGTTTCTGATCAGGTCATAAATAAAAGTCTGTTCTTGAATCACTGCTTATCGATGTTTTCAGGAAGCGTTTCTATTTATCTCTTTATTCTATTTGACCTGTATTCAACCAGGTTGCCCTTTTGTCGACATCATGGCAAAAATAACAGCACAACTCTGACATAAAATAGGTAAAGTGTTCACATTAAATTAATTTTACAGCATTTCTGAATAAATTTCACTACCTCCTGATGCCTTTATGTTGTCTTAACTGCAGCTCATGTCACAAAATCAAACCAATTACTATCAACCACAAGATATGAGCATGTAAAACCCCTTGATATGCATGTATTTATAAACAAGTTTTATTTTACCTTAAACTAGTTGCTAAACTGAAAATTCTAAACTCACTTTTTAATTTCAAACTAAATATAAATGCAGGTATATATTACAAACTCACTGATGACATTCACTGTTAGGGACCAGTTGTAATGGAAACCAGAGCTTGTCAAAGGTTCCTAGGTCCGCACCGAGTGTGAAATAACTGGCACTGGGGCAATAAATGCACATGGCGTCTTGGCTGTGTACGTAATACGAGGGGTTTGTTGCATGTTTGCAGCTATGGGGGTCGAGGGGTTAAAAATGAAAAACTACTCTATCACTCGTTGTCAAAGCAGTTATAAAATATCCCTGAAATGAACCGATGCATGTCATGTCAATTTGGTCAATCGGGTATGAAGCATCCCTGGAGAATGAGCAGCATTAAAGAGGACA
>JAUZNJ010044552.1:22595-53523 GCA_034780135.1 Jordanella pulchra | reverse complement strand
ACCACTTTATTATGCTGATTATTTTACAGCCTCATCAAAATCAAACTCTTCAAGCTCCTACACAGTTTGAACAAATGAACAATCTGAGACGAGACGGTAAATCTGATCTATTTTCTGGCACAACTCTACATTTTGCTTAATTTCATAATCTGTTTTAAAAGGGAGATATAACCTGGAGGATTTCCCTGTTTTTAGTGCATTTGCAGATATAAGACAACCCTGTAGATTTTAATTGTTTTTGTTTTACATAAACATTTGATCCTTTACAAGGCTACAGATTAAACATAGCCATCATTGATCTGTGCTTTCAATGCAGAATTTGACATTCTGAGCACAGAGATGTATTTTCATCTCTGTATGACTACTGTATTTTATATCTTGCAACAGCTATGACAAAAATCTGCAACTGGCAACCATCAATTTGATTTATGGCTGTGTTTGGTGTAGTTAATTTACTGTGTGGTCAGGGTTTGTTTACTTGACTTCTCTAGTCATTAAAGCACAATGGCAGCTCAAAATACATTAGGAAATTTTCAAATGACAAAGAAGAGAAGAAAAGAAAAAAAAAGCAACAAAAACAGCCCACGTTGCAAAACTTATGTTTGTAATATGAGCCCTTAGAGCCATTCCATTACATAGCTGTGCTGTTGGAAAAGGCCACTGAGTGGCGCCCTCGAGTCTGAACCATCTGCCAGCTTTTGACAAGAGTGGTTTTCATCTCATCACAGATAAGAGGCAGATAATAAAGAGTACCTACAGCTCCCAGGCATCATCAGCATACCAGTGACAAACCGCCGTAGCCTTTTCTCCTCCTTCAAAAGACTTAAAAGTTAAACCGTTTGAAAAATAAACAACTGCATTCCCATGGTGCAACATTCCCAAGATAACGGCCTTATCGCAGACTTTATGAAGCGGTCAGAGGGGAGGATTATAGCTTTCCTGTAAATGATGGAGACAGTTAAAGAATCAGGAGGGATGTAGGGTGAGAATGAGGGAGTGGGTACCTTTGGAGGTTTCCAGCCATTCCTGTTTGACGCTGTAGCGGACCTGAGCTTTAGGCTGACTCTCAGGGAGGTGACACTCGATGACGGCTGTGTTGCCCTCGTCAACTTCGATCTCCTGTTGGACTTCGGGCTCAAAGTCCCGCAGCTCTGCAAAGGAGGTAAAGATCAGGAATAAGGTCGTAAGGCTACGCAGCAGCCTCTTTTCAGTGGCATAATGCAACAAGTAAATGTCATCTAACTGCAGATGTACACAGTCAGTCCTCAGTTTGAGAAGCAGAAAACCACAATATTTTGAGCAACAATAACTGCTCTGTCTCCATTGCTGAGTGTCTGTAATAGCAGTCTCCCTCTGCTGTGTTGCAACCGCATTGTTTCTCTTCTTTCCCACTTTGCGTTTCAGTAAAACTTACTGGCATTTCATAAAAATCACTCCAGCTTTTCTGTTTTTTCTTTGTTTTTTTCTTTTTCCCCCCTTGTAATCAAAAGAGTTTCACCCAAAAGCCAAAAAAACATCTCGGCAACATCGGAGGAGGTCTCATCAATCCTGTCCGACATCAAATCAGGACTGGAACTGATTCGAAATCTGTGGGAAACGGGGGAGCCGGATTACTGGAGCCATGTGCTGCGACTGGGTCCCTGCAGACACAGAGTCTGCAAGACCTAGATCATCATCCAACCCCCCCCCCTTTTTAACCCCTGCCTGAGCGGCCCAGAGGGCTGAGCAGGACGGGTCAAAGGTGAGAGAGTAGAGTTACAGATGTAGAGATCCAGTTTGGGTTTGAGAGGAAATGGCGCAGCTCTGCTCTTAAGATGCCGGAACAAAACATAACCCCAGAAATTTAAGGCAGAGGGAAGACAGAGGGCAGGAAGAAGACTTAAAACAGGAGAAACTCGTCAAGAGGGAGTTCAAGAAATGAAAAATGAAAGACAAATAAAACTTCTGTGGAGCATAATTAAACGTCTACCAGTCCTTTTTGATTTATTCTTAACAAACACAGGCTCTCCGTTCTTTCCAGAGGTGCTATAACTGGCGTGTTTTTCTTGGACCGGCCACGTACTTTGGCAAAAAAGGAGGGAGGAAAAAAAAGCTGAAATAGGACAAGGAAAAGAAAGAAAACGAACAACAAAACAAGTGGCTGATCAGACTCAAAAAGTATATCTTAATCAGAGCTACAGCCTCCACCAACATCGATTTGAATCACAGCAGAGCGGCTGATTAATCTGCCATTTGTGCTTGAGCTCAACCCCCTGCCTGCATCTGGAGGGGCTTTAATGGGAGAAATGGAGAGAGGCAGATCAGGGTACACACACACACACACACACACACACACACACACACACACACACACCCAACAGCTCCATCTTAGACTCTGTCAGTGCTGATTCTGAAAGATGAGAATCCAAGCCGGGGCATGCAAAGCTTCAGTGGTGTGTGCGGCGCTCCATTTGCTAAATCAATCAGGTGCTGTTTTTACAGCCCCAGCCTTCATATCTACCCATCCCACCATCCACCTCTCTCCCAAACTCCCCCCCCCCATTTACACCTTTTAACCCGCCGCTCAACTCCCATGTCCCTCATTCTTCACAGAAACATCCCCTCCTGAATACCTCTCAGGTGAGCGTGCGTAAGAGTGCGATGTTTTCGTGGGAGCATCCCGTATGCACAGAGGATTGATTGTATGCATAAAGTTAAAGCAGACCTCCCACACCAGGGCAGCTTGGCAGGGCCCATGAAAAATATTGCAAGAAGAGACAGTGTATTCATCATCTTTATGCGTAGCAGCAGGAGGTCTGCCTGTGATTTCGCCTCTGAATTGGAACATGTTTGTGCAACGTGTTGTGCAGACATACGGCGGGGTTGATTGTCAGTGCAGGAATTCAAGCTTTTAAAGTCGAGCCAAACAGAGAAAAAAAAAAAAAAAAAAAAAGAGATGGGGGGGTGTAGTTCAGAGGGTCTGGAATCGACCTACACTGATCACAAAAAACATGTGCATACAGCTAAGAGGACTGAGGAGAAAAGGGAATAAGAAACGCACGTACAGGCTCCCCATGGAGCGATTCCTTAGGCGATCCAGGGGTGGCCGAGGAAAACCGTTATTAAATTAGAGACGTTCTTTTTTGAAAGAGGCCAGCTCTACATCTGGTTTTTCCAGCACCGTTTGCACACATTTAAACGTCAATGACTGTGTGCAGCTCTTTACTAAAGCACTGACGCCCCTTTAACTTTATGGGGAGAAGTCAAAAGTAGGATTAGGTTCTAAAACAAGCTTTGAACACATTCAATCCAACATCTACAAAAAAATGGAAAGAGCAGGTAATAAAGACGATGTGTGATGAAGAAATAGCACACATGGAAGCTGCGTGCCTGAGGAAGAAGCTGCATTAATAAATAAATAATGATCAAACTTTTTGACATAACATATGTGGTCCAATCTGACTGAGTCTTAGCTATTTTGCAAAGAAAAACAGGCAGAATCTTGTGGAGACATACCTAAGGGTATAAAACGAATGCAATCAAAAATTTGTGAAAAGAACTGAAAACCAAGCAACGCCTGCTTTACGCTTCAAACTTATCCGAAACATTCTGTTGGTTGGCCACGTGAATTCCCCATGAAATGCATTAAGGTTTGTGTTTGCGAGGCAGTCAAGATTGAAAACATTTTGCAGGACGCCATAAAGATGTTTTGCAGAAGAAGGAGAAAAGCGGAAGATGTTTCGGTGCTCCGTATGACCAACGGACAGGGCAAGGTAAAGGCTAATTAAAGCAAGAAAGAGGAGGGAAAGTGACACAAAGAGTGAAAAATGTGCAGAGAGAGAGAGAGAGGTGTGAAAGTGTGAGTGTGACATCTCCTCTCATCTCCTGTCAGGTTCTTGTCTCGACTGGTCTAAAAAACACCCAAAGCTTCCCAAGTTGAGGCAACTTTAAACATCAATCACATACATGCATGTAAAACAATACTGTTAACAGCAGCCCTGCCTAAACTCATCCCCTTCAACCTCCCATCCCACCCTCACACACACTCCTTATCTCCCTCCAGACCTTTCCCCGGATAATGGGGCTGTAATTTCTGACCAGGCCTGCTGTCGAGCCCCGTGGAGTGGAATGTGGAGTTCTGAGAGGCAAAAAAAAAAAAAAAAAAGGAGCCAATGGAGGTAGAGGGCCCCCACTGTGAGCCTCGGTCCCTTCTTTCCCTCTGCCCCAGGGTCCTCTCCATTCCTACAGCTCATGTTTCGCAGTTTCAGGCCCTCGCTCAGTCCCAAGATGCATATCAAATATAACAGTGCAGACTTGGTGCAGCCAAGCACTGAAAGCATGAGGAATCATTTATTTGAACCATTACATCAATATGATGCAGCATGAAAACAGCTGTTGGGTCCAACTACAGAGATATAGTTGTAATTTTCATCAGATTTTCTCTCTAAGAATTGGAACTTTGGACGACTTAAGTCCTCATTGAGGAGGAGATTCAGACGGGCTTTATATAACCACTGGAAAAGTACAGCGTTTACAATGGAGATTTTTTAGCAAACAAAAACCACCTCCTCACTGTTTTTGTTCTACTTGAGGAGAATCAACTTAAGGGAGTCCATTGGGTACCCTGACAAACCATAAACAGGCCTGTGTGTTTGTTTGTCACAGTTTTGTGTGGGCAGCTACTCACTGGCAGCGGTGACGTTAGCAGGAACACTTGCCAGAGCTCCAGCACCGGTGCTGGCCACACATTGGTATCTGCCCAGAGTCAGGTTGGTTAACGCGGGGATGAGCAGGCTGCCTGGCTCCAGCACCAAGCCCAGATCGCCGTTCGACAGCTGGACGCCGTTGAGACGCCAGCTGAGCTTTGCTGAGGAGGGTAAGGCACTACAGCGCAACAGGACACTGCCTCCCAGCTTCTGCACCACAGACGCAGGTTCCTCTGTGAACATCGGCACCTCAGCTGAAGAAAAAAAAAAGATACAGAAAATGTTAAAGACTTTTGAACAAAGTATAACTCAGTTTCGGCTACACCAACTGATAAATCTTTTAAATTATTAGAAACTAATATAAAGGTAAAACAGGCTTGTGAGAAATTCCTATGGGGGCAAAGAAGCACAAAAGCAATAAAGCAAAGGATCTAATAAAAAAAATGTTTGCAACAAATTGTAAGGTGGTAAATAGGTGGACTTTAAACAATACAAAACACATTAATTATAAATAATTTACCCAACATCCTTCATTTATTCAGTTGATTAACGAGGAACTGATTAAAGCTCTTTATACAAAGCTTCTTTTTATTTTCAGTTCGACCATGGTGGCTATCCGAGCCCCTCCAAATTACCTCTTTATTCAATTCTATTTCAAACAAACTGCTGCTGCCAGATATATAAAACAGTTCCCCTTCTGTGATGAAGCCAGAAAACTTTTCTTACTGGCACGAGTTATCCTGCACCAGGTGTTTAGAGAGACTAAATGTACAGGGCACTGGGAAGGGAAGGGGATATGGTGAGCTATCCAGTAATTAAAAAAGCAAAGAAAATCCTAATTAGTATAATAAAATCAATTAAATAAATAAGACAGCTTTATTAAAATTGAAACATTAGAGTTGAAAGGATATTTAAAAGATTAACAATTAATTATATACATATAAAGACAAAGTGATGGGTTTCAATTGCTTAGTTTTAATGACTATGGCTGATGAAAACCTATCATGCTGTTTTTTGTGAAATCTGATCTTTACATCAGATTGATTTAAAAAAACCAACAAAAATGTTTTTTTGAAATACAGAATAACCATGTAATGGCCATAATATCCATGGTGCATCCAAAAGTTGCAGGACAGTGACACTCCAGGCAGCCAACCAGCCCACACAATAACTATTCAATGACAAGTTTTTTAATAGAAAGTTGATTGGAAGGAGAAACTGAGGTAGATAGTAACAAGCAACATAAACAGCCTCATCAGGAGAGGACTGTGAAGTAAATCATTAAAACCTTTGGTTCTAATAGTTATTCAAACCATATTTGATTAGATAAAAGACAAAAGCATAAAAATTGAACTAATAATGGTTAAACTGTAACATAATAAAATTGCAATTTTAGTAGCTCTTTTAATTATTGTAAAGCACTTATACTCACAAAGTGTTGAAGAGCCGCCCTGCAGGCAGCATAGCAGTACTGCACCCAGAGCACAAAACACTGGAGCTTTTCTCTTTTTCATCCAAGGAGTCCAGGCTTGCTTTCCAGACATCTTCCATGCACTATGCCCTGAAAAACACAACAAATGATGATTAGAGGGTCATTTACATACTTACGTAAAACATGAGCACAGATCATCTCTCGCTGAATGAAACGAAAACACCCGTACCAAAAAACACACATGATTCGACTGGCGAAGCAAACACAACATTCATCTAACAAGGCAACCCTGAGCGAATACATGCAACACTCTGTCAGCTCAGATCCATCTTGTATATGCATGAACAAAAACAGACAGCCATTAACGCAACCCAGGTGAAGTGGCTGCAACCTGCAGCACCCTCAGCAGCCAAAACCCCAGACGCAAACAAAAGCCTTTCTTTTCTCTCAGCCCCCATTTCTCCTCCTGCACCCGCAATCCAGCCTGCACTCATCAAAGGGGCGCCCTCATTCAACGGGCAGTAACCTGAGCCCTCCACCTTCCCGCTCAGGTGTAACCGATACAGGTAAAGAGGCTTAGAAAGGAGGAAGGAGGGAGGGAAGAGGAGTAGGGGCAAACACATAGGCTGCATTCAGGAGCTGGGACAAAGAACAACTAATGGGAGACAGGACGGGAGAAGGGGGCTGGAGATGGAGGGAAACGTATAACCCAGCAGTAATGGATATGTTAAAGGTAGAGAGAACATATTATATGGGGAGTAATAGCCAGTGTATGAACAGTTAATGCTCAGAGGAGAGCTTTTTTCCTCTCTTGTCGTTAAGGCCAAGTTTCCCAAATTCTTTCCTGTCAGGTTAAACTAACAACTTCCCGTCAGGATGAGGGGGGGTGGTCCTGCAAAAGTGAACCTCTTGCTCCTTCTCTCCCCTTTCTGTTCCAAACATACAGCGAATGCCACTGAGCGTGATCAATGGTCCTGTAATAGTGGAAGCAGAACACAACTCTTATATTTATCCTTTTAAAGCAAGAGGAACGATTAATGCAGCTCACTTGAACAGGCTTCTTCTTTTTTTTTTTTTTTTGCTTTTCAAAGCAGGAGAAAAAAGTTAGTGGAAACTCTTACAGCGCACCTTCATCATCTAATGGGAGCAGTAAAAAAGGTTTCGCTGCCAGGCACATTTATTGAAAATGAGCAAAGAAGGCGGCTAATGGAAAAACAGCTCCCAATGTCTGCAACTGCTAAACCAGACCACACATTGCTCTGCAGAAACTTCGCTGCTTACTATGAATTTGTAAACAACTTTAGATGAATTCTGACGTTAATGGCAACAGACCAGCCACTCGCATGAAAACACAATGTAGGGTGTTGAAATTTACGGCAACTTTCAACAGCTTTTTTATTATACAGTGGAATAATTAAACATGTTTTTTTTTTTTTTTTTGCCGGTTTGAATGTAGCATTAAAAATCTGTGCACTAGTAACTAGCCAGTAGAAATGAGTGTGAATTTAAGGTGTAAGGGAAAAAAGAACTTGAATTTGTTTTTATTTATTGAAATCAATCAAAGTGGACTTGCGTGCTGCTGAGTCCAGAGTGCAGAAATAGAAGGTGAGGACTTCTGAAATGAGCATTTAGAAGACTGTAGGTCCTGTGAGGGAGACCCGCTTTCAGTTTTAGTTAACTGTACGCTGATTGTTTTCTTCTGAGGTAATTTAGGGTGTGTTCATTTGGACTGTGATTTAATTTTCTTCTTCACTACTTCATCATCTCTGTAGTTGGTTTTCCAGCTTTTAGTGATAAGGGTGCCAAACCAGGATCATAGTCAGAGTCTGACATGAATACCTGAAAATTAAAGAACTGCATGCACACAATCTGAGTCAGTGAACAATGTAGTCATTAATAAGTGTTGGAAATGACAGTCCAATATCGCAAAAAACGTATACATTTCTTTTTCTATCACTTAATTTAGCAAATAATTAAGGTATACTTGTATTATAACTCCATCTACATCAGCAAACACATACATAAAATAATTTATGGACAAAATGCAACAACAACATTATTAGCTTTAAGGCAAAGCTAGTTTATTTGTATGGCACATTTCAGTGAGAAGTGCAGTAAATGAAAAGGACACAAGAAAAGTAAAACACACTGAGAAAAGTACAACAATAATAATAATAATAATAATAATAATAATAATAATAATAATAGGTGATGAAAACCTGGACCATAAATTTTAACTAATTAACCTACTGCTAACAACAGGTGAAGTTTTCAGCTTGCATGGATTGTTTTGCTAACAGCTAATATGGTCAGAGGCATTTTAAGCTTAATAAAGACTTTAAAATTAATATCAAAATAGATCATTAAAATACTTATACTAATAATTATACAAGGTATAATCTACATCAACAAAAACATCACTATACAATTTCATGTTAAAATTAAAGCAAAGAGGTGTCATTAGCTTTCATCTTTGGTTAGGATTTAAGCTCTCCTTTCTTAAAAATGAAACATTTAATCAAGGATTCTGTCTGTTGATGTCACCTAATCAATTTAGTAAAATGTTTTTTACATTAAATTTATTAGTAAGAAACAAAAATGTTTTTTTTCCTCTGTTGTATTTTCGTAACATGCTAGTTATTACTGCTAGCATGGTCAGTTAGCATTTGAGCAAGTTGCACAATCAAACATTAGTATGAGCAGGGTCAGTCAGTTTCTTTTAATTTTATGCTGGTGAGTTTTTCAATTCGAAGAAACAAGAAAATGCATTGTTTACTTGCATCTCTAACACCTAACCATATAGAACTCAATACTTTTATGTAAGATATGATAATACTCTACTGGTCAGGTTTTCTTTCATTAGTTGATATTTCGCTCTTTATTTCTGAATTAAAAGACCATTAGCATTAAGTTACCTGTCAATGTGTTCTTTCTCAATCTTTTCAAAACTTATTTTTTGAATTTTCTTGTTACTTTTATTTTCCAGACTAACATGGACTCACCATAACCTGAAAAACTATAATGCTTTCTATAAGTCTCTAGATAAAGCATCACAGATTTGTTCCCTCTGATTCACTCTCTCTTTCACAGTTAGGCCCATCAGTAGCGGGTTTACTCTGTAAACAAACAGCAAACATGCTCGGTTCCAGGAGGCAGCAGAGCTGAAGGCCTGTGGCTTCTGTGGCTGTTTGCAGTACGGACACAACTCCGGACAGCTGGCTGTACATGTGTATCGAGCACCTGTCGCAGCTGCAAGAGTCAATAACTGTAAACCACAGTGAACCACCAGCCAAGAGGACCCACAAAAGGATTTATGCCACCAAGCTGTGTAATATCTGTTCAGTTTGTTACATAAATTAAACAAAAATGACACGAGGAGAGAGAAAGATAACGCTTTCAGTGGTGTGAGCAGGCCCATCATATATTATCAGTCCCTAAAAGGCAGCCCTGTTCCTCTGAGCCTGTCTTTCTGATTCATAACTCAGCTGGGTCCACTGTTTGCTTTGCCTCAAGATGAAAAGATGGCTTGACATCTGTGTCCAAGTTTTTCCATCTATCCCTTCCAGGGAGGACACAGACATGGAGGCAGAGAGCCTCCTACACATTACCCTGACTGATAAAACACAGACCATCCACACAGACAGATCCACTAAATGAGCATCCAGCTCATGTTAGCATAACATGATCGTTTTTTGTTTTTTTTTAGCTTCAACAGAAAAGCATAGCTGAATGATAAACTTCTCAATTCTAGCTTAATACCACAAGAGAGAAAACAGTTCAAACTTCCTTACAGCCAAATAATTTCTTTAGCATTCAGAGAAGCTTATTATTTAATTAGCCCATAAAACTATAGATTAGTACGACAGAAAACCAATTTCTAACATTCGTTTAAGTCATAGATTTTCATCAAGCACAGTTAGTTTATTTTTGTGGTAGCTTTGTTTCTTTTTAATAAAAATCTTAAATTACAGAACCAACCACTTAGCCAGGAGAATTATACTGTTTTCCATTAATAAAAAGCTGTCATTTGAGAGGCTAGTTATGCCGAGGTAATGTTTGCAAAATGGGGTCTGGGTTTGTAGGTCTATCATGGCCCACTACCGGACACAAATTTCATACAGGTACACACAAACAACAAATCACTTTTTTTTTTATCTTGAATTCTGGTTAATAAATAAGCTTATAAACAACCTGCCAATATGTGCCCATGGTTTAAAGGTTCAAAGAGAGGCATGGAGTGGTTACTGGTATCAAGATTTTAAAAAGTTATGGTTTCAAAACCTGTACAATGTACGTTTTGTCAGTTGCTGATTTATTTCCTCAGATATCAGAAGAAGATACACATACTTTCCCTAATTCTACTGTCTTCCTTTCAGTTGGGTGAAAGAAGGCAATTTCATCATATTTTAAAGAAAGCCAAATCCAGCTGGTTAGAGATATTTATGATCTTAAAAAAACAGAATCATGGTGAAAATAAAGAGGTGCACCACACTGTCTATCATTCTCATTTAGTTGACACTGTTTTCGAACTAACCAGAAGCCTGGTGATAAGATGATATTCATAGGAGACCTCAGAAATGGACAGAATTGGCTAAATAGGCAAGCTATGATCTAGAACTCCCAAGAAAAGTGACTTAAAGAGACTTTAAGAAAATACAATATAAGGGTGCATATAATTATTATCTTAGCTAATATAATCTTAATATATTCCAAGAAAACAGATAATGTATAACAAATTGTGATTGTGTTCTTTCAGTCGTTTAAGTCCTTTTTAGGGGTCACGGACTTGGAAAAGCTTTTAAATCTTCAACACAACTTCAACCCAGGTCCCCCAAAAAAACATTCAAAGATTTTAACCACTTTGTCATGGGGATGGTATACATTTTTTAAAACATATTTAAGTAAATACTTTGATGAGTGTGGTTTTGAGAAGGCATTCACGCTCTGAGAATCTCATACTGGCTTAAGTTTATTCCTAAAAGTAGCTTCATTGGCCCACTTAGAATAGCAGTAAACCTTCAGGTCTGGGTAATTTTGTGACAACTGCTAAAAAAAAAAAAACACACTATATAAATTCTGGAATTATCCATTGGGCTTGAGTTTTCCTGTTAAAGCATGTTACTTGCTCATACTTCAAGATACTTGAAGACAAGAAACAAAAGTTTCACAAAAAGAAAACCCTTAGAACTCCAGGATCTTGACATGCTGACATAACCTTATTAACCACAACTTGCATGACTATGTCCCAGAGAAATATACCCCCAAAAAATGGTCAGCTATGAGACAATAGTATGCAGTATTTGCAGTGTGTAGGCATGTATCATAGCTATGCAACTGCCTTTTGTGATGATGTGCCAGAGAGTCACTTGACAGAAGTTCATTGTGAGCATGCTAAGTAAAGACACCGATGGGACCCTATTCTCTTGGGCCACTGCCGGTCCTATTGTCCCTCTGCCTCCGTGGATAAATTCATTTTGACAACCCTGCTAATTGGATAAAACCAAATTGGAGTCTCCTCCCTGAGCTCTCACATTCCATCTGCTTTCTGGCATAGAGAAGACACGCAGGAGGGAAGGAGGTGGTGAAGAACTTACAGGCTAGAGAACTCCAGAGAAGTCGAGCTGTTGAATATTTATCACCTCCCCAACCAAACCCCCCTCCCTTCAGTTTTACGTCTTTTTACACTCTGTACCCCCCCAATTTTACTCTGGAGGTTCTCCAAACACCACAAAGCCCCCCCACCCCCTCCCCTTTAGATAAACACATGCGGTGTCAAGTGTGAGGAGTGCCGAGGGTTCAACTGCCCCGCTCGAGGCCTAACCCCACAATGCTGAGCCACATAGCTGCCATGCGGGACGCCAGTTGCCCTTGACGACGCTAACAGGCAGAACGCACCTTAATAGAGTGGAGAGTCATTGTAAAGCAGTGAGCCGGTGCATGGACAAAGACCCCGCAGACCCTTGGAGAAAAGGGAGACGCTGCTCTGAAGGGTCCAGGGAAGAGCTGATGGGCCCTGCTCAATGACCAAGGGGAAGGGGGGGGGGATCCGTGGCAGAGAGAGAGAGAGGTTAGAGAGCGGAGAGTTTGTGGAAGAAGTAGGGAAGATGGGGTGGGGTGGTCATTGCCTTTATCGATTGATGCGAGATGGTCAAAGGGGGTTTATGAAAGCAGCAGTAGCGGGGGCGGTGACTGGGAAAGCCGAACAGCAACTCAAATTAATATAGAGGACATCAACAGGCAGGCGAGCAGGAGGAGAGAGCAGGGTCTCGTCAATGAAGGGGAGTGTTTTTGAGAGTGTCCCAGCATATTTTCCCCTCACTCTGTCAATCTGGTTGCTGGCCTCTCGGTCTTCGTCTGGGATGAGACGAGTGCTGAGGTAGCTTAACAAATCAGCACCCCACCCCGTTAAGCATCAGCTTCATTAATGGGAGATAGACAGAAACAAACAAGAAACCTTTTTCTCTTAACCTACCACCAATGAGTTGTTCTTTAGAGAGATAATACTTTGAAAAAAAGAACTATTTGAGCAAACATTTTCTTTAGCAATTGTCTCTAACAAAAATCGATTTATTTAGCAAAAGATTGCAACTACTGACAAATTTAACAAAAAGCAGTGATTCATTATTTAGCAAACCTTTTTTTTTAAACAAGCTAGAGACCTGCCCTTAAGTAGTGTAGTAGTACCAGTACTAATCCAAAGCTGAGGAAGGGTATGAAAGTACTCTACTCTAAAGGTTAAGAGTTTTAATTTACCTCTTTTAAACACAATTACCCTCTCTGTAGATTCAGATAAGGATTGTTTGTTGAGCTCATTATTAGCTCTCCAACAGCGAGCTATTGACTTTTTTAACCTTTATATCACCTAATCACTGTGCATAATGGTAGATAAACTTAAAAACTCACCCAGCCTCCTTAGACCTTCACCGGTTTTAAACTTCTTAGACATTTCTCTGTAAATGCAGGCAAATGCCCAGTGAAAAATGGTGAAGACATTGAATGTTCTCTAATCTCTCCCATCTTTAAGAGTGGCTAAAGAGAAATGGGCCTCTTTTTAAGTACTATTCATATACAAGTTAAACAGGAGCAACAATCAGTACCATATTTACTGTCTAGGACAGTACTCTTTACTTTTTTACTCTTTTGTCGGTCAGCCAAAGTACTTAATATATGAGTTCTGGCTGCTTAAATATTACAAATGATAGTAATAGATCCAAAATTAAAAATACAGCAAGCACAGACAGATGTTTTTGGTAGTATTTGATGACTGGTAATTACTAAACCTACAACCTTTTACCTACTAATCATCCATGGTAACCTAGTGCTAACTATGTTTAACATTTAACCTTTGAACAAAGGATTCACCACAAACTGGAAACAAACCAGAAAAGTTTCTACTGTGTTGTTTGTAACCAAAACAACTTATTCTGAAAGTGATCATAACCAACCCTTGACTGGTTTGGATTAGTAAGAACACCATATTTAATAAGAATGAGTAGCACAGTATGGACTATTGTTTGATTTCTGCTGGAATAGCAGCACCTTCCTCTATCAAAGAAGCTCCCTGCACTAGTCAATAATAAGGCAAAAACACATCCAACACATGTAAATCATTCATTAATTCACTGCATTGGTAAAGCTTACTCTCAGTGTACATGTCTTTGCATTATTAGTCTCTTCAATTCATGAAGAAATATTTAATTCTTTAATTAAAAGACGAAACCAAACAAATACATAATGTACAGTGGAATCCTTAAAACAAAACACTTTGTTTCCTGCCGAGTGTAAATGTTGCTGGGTGCGGATAATGCAAGGTAAAGTGGACACTCCCTGCTCTGGTTCTCTAGTCTACAAGCAAAAACTTGCCAGGGAATAAATCCTAAATCGATTCCCAGATATCATCTCACTCCCCAGCACTCCCCTGGGAGGAAGACAACCCTATGGAGTGTTTCTTGGCAAGAAACACTGCTCAACAGGTGGAGAGGGGGGACCAGTCCAAATCAGCCCACCCCCACCCCCTGTTCTCATGCCATAAAATTACACATCAAAAGCATCCCTAATAAGACTGAGAAGGCCCGTCTTCAAAATACTCTCTCTAAGACAGGCACACATTTATTCCTACGCTTCACAAAGTATTAACGAGCTGTTTGTCCGTCCAAGCGTTCCTTTACACACGCCCCTCGGACCAATCCGGCACTAACGAGCTACACAGCATCTAGGGGATTAAGGGACAGGGATCTGGAAGGGACTGCACTGTAGAGGAAGGCGGCGTTCTAATCAATTAGGCATAGTGCCGTTTGCATAATTTAGATAACGAGGCCGAATTAACCGCGCAGAGCTAATTATGATGCCATGGTGAGCACATCCACTCACAATCTAAGGCTGGGATAGTGATGCCAATGCGCCCACTGGGGCCATGGGAACAGGATGGGATCATCATGGCCACCCAGACCTGAGAGGAGGTGAAGAGGAGGAGGAAAGGGAGGAAAACACGGAAGTATTATAAAAGAAGAATAAAAAAAGAACAAAGCAATAGTCAGAATAACAGTTGTTCGCCATTTGCGAGCAAAATCAACATGAAGGATCTTACATCTCTTATTGCACGATAAAAGAACAAAAAACAATCATAAAAACAGCAATAACTCTAGTTAATGTGCATTCTATTAGCAGGTGACTTTTTTAGTAGAGTTCAAGCTTCTATTATCAGCCCTGGTTGATAATAGAAGCTTGAGTTTTGAGCGTTGCATCATTGAGTTTTTGAAGAAAAATAATCGCCAGCTGATTGAGTCTGATTTGACAACCAACACCTTGCCTGTAACCAGCTCTAGTGAGAAGCATTTGGAAATATTTCTCAGCTGAAGTCCAATAGCTCTTTACAATCTTGTTAGAGTTCAACTAGACAACCAGTCCAATCAGTTGCCATAGTTTTAAACATGCGCTATATGGGCAGTTGCCCAGGGCGACAATAGGTGGGGAGGCACAACAGATAATAAAAAGTATCATATTTGCCAGATGGGTCATTAACAAGTTTTATGATACTTGTGTGGAGAGAAACTCCTCACTACATCCGTGTCTGAAGTGGCAATTATAGACGGTAAACTGAAAAGACACTGAGAATCAATTTAGACTGAAGTTTTGTTTTTAGCACAAATGTCAGACAGCCTGAGTCAGGCAAGAATACAAAGCTAAAAATGTGTACGAAAAGAAACCTTGACTAAAACATTTAACATTGATTACAGCTTATTTAAATTTACGTTTTTTTTAATATTTCTTTAATTTGTTTGCTTAAACAAAAGCATGTTTTTCATTTCTCTCAAACCTATTGCTAAAGAACAGTGTTGTTACACTGCAATGAGCTAAAAAAAAAAAAAAAAAATCAAGTATCCTCTCATCCCATGAGCTGAATGGTTCACTACACCCCTAAGAGTCACATATTTCATTCAACCACAACCGTTCTGTGACACAGGAGCAAGCAATTGCAGCATTACATAGTAAAAGTATACTCACAGAGGCACACAAACATGCAGACCTGAGGAAGTTTTTCCAACACGAAATGTCAACAGACAGACACACGGGCTACCACTTATCCTTGAGCCAGAGAGATAAAATACTGCACGCCAATAAGGAGTTTCCTAGCTGGATGTACTGTACACGCAGTCTGCTCCCTGTGTGTTCCTGCGTGATCAGGCAGGAGGGAGGGAGGGAGGGAACTGGATGGGTTAAAGGGGCCCCAAAACTCTTTTGGCAGCTCATGCATCAGAGTGAATGGAACCAATTATAAATCAAGAGCAATTTCTCCCCATTATTCAGCAGGAACCCAGAGAATAGGGGGGGGGGGAGTTTGCCTGGCCCTAAAACTCTCAGTGGGAGACGAGGGAATGAAGAGAAAAGCAGAGTGGGGGAAAAAATTACATGAAAAACAGACATGAAGCGACATTGTGAGGGAGAGATAAGGCAAAGGGAGATAATATTGTCTACACAGCTGTATGGATTAACCAAAGGCAAAAGTTATAGCAACAACAGATATAGCGAAGGAGAGAAGAAGCAGGAGACTGAGCCCCTATGGGCGTCAGTCTGACATGGTACAGCTGAGTCTGGCTGTAGGGTTTTGAAGTGGGAGCTATTGGGTCTGAAACGGTGTACAGGAGAAGGAAAACAGCTGGAGAAGGCTGGTTTGCAAAAAAAAAAAGAAGAAAAAAATTGGCCTTCAGTTTGAAGAGCGCAGTTTGTGATATGCTGCAGATCCACCACTTGTCCCGTCACTCAGAGCCGCCTGCAGATGCCCCCAATCCTCCTCTACAATGATCAGAAACTAAAACCTAAAGCGACGCACAGCATTTTTACAAGCAGACGGAGCCGCTCTGTCGATGGAAAATTCCTGCTCTGATAACCTCAGGGGCCCAATAAGTAAGTGATCTGGTGCCCAGTGATTTATTCTGTTGAATCATGTCTTCTCCTGCCAGTCTGACATTCTTCGATGATGAGTTTTCTCGCAAGACAATAAATCTGATTACTGGTTAAAGACCTGGAACAGGAACAAAAAAAATCCCCCTTGATGTCTTTTTGGTGCTTTTTTAAAATTGTTTCTAGGGGGAAAAGAAAACAATGTGCAGTTAATATTCCCACAGGACTGCCTGCTGTCAGACAGTCAAGCCTTTTATAACGAGAGAAATTTCCCCAAACGCGAAGTGTGTCAGAGCAAACCTCGAGCCTGTGTGCAAATGATCTATTAGAGCGTCTGGGTTGCTTTTGGCTCGTAATACAACCCCCTCCAAAATCTTTGTCCAAATATCTGCTTTGCACACACTGAATTATTTGCCTACACACACAGAGAGCTTTCTTAGGGGAGTCTGGTGTTGATCAATGATCTAACGATGCAAACACAGCACTCGAAAAACTATGTGTTTGCCTGTTTGTGTACAGAGAGAGCCCAGTGTACTGCTGGAATCACCTCATTATCCAATCAAGAGCGCCTCAAGTTTTGCTTTAGGTAGTGTAACTAATGAAGTTAACTGGCCTTAAAGGTTCTGGATAATCCCCATTAAGATGTTAATTCAAATGTGATTTAGAGAAGCAACGGTCGACCACAGATTTCCGAACACATTTTTTTTTTCATTTGTTTTTTTTTTTCTTCTTTAAGAGATAGAAGTACAAGCAAGTCCCCTCTGTTGTATAAATTGAAAACATTCCAAAAAGTGATGTTTTCATGGGAAAAGGTTGATTTTCTCAAAAAGCTGTGCAAAGTTAGCAGAGCCGTTACTGTAGACTATGAGGCAGTGGTAATGGATTCTTAAATTAAACCTTAATAAAAATAAATATGCATGTCTGAAGGAAACTACAGCTCACTCCGGTTGTCCTTTTGATGAATCTAAAAATGTATAAATGATGATAATGATACTAAAACGTCAAACTTAGAATCGATACCCAAACAAATATTTAATACTTAATACCTTTTTCAGTAGCATGGTGATAAAAATGCAAAAATAAATAAGGGCATAAAAAATGTTTATCAGCATGAAAAACTCATCTTTAATAATCTCAACATGGAACATAATTTTTTAGTAGTGAGAGTGCAAATATATGCAAACAACAACCCCATTATAACAAATATAACACAATGTGATGATAGTTATTTAAGGTATTATAATTTTAATGTGCAAATGACCAAGAAATCTAAGATTAACAATAGTAAAAATATGCAACACTTGTATTTAATACTATGTCAAATTAGTATTTTATCTGGATACAGTGTTCATGTATCAATGCTTCTTAGATTATAGATACTTTTAACAACCCTACAGGATACGCAGATATAAATGAAAACATATTTCATAATTGAGATGAAAGAAAGCTCCAATATACTGCAATTGGTCAGATTTATTTTAATATTCATTATTTCTTGCAATTACTTATGAGTTTAAAGCAGGCCATTGTAAAAATCAAAAAATTATTCATATTTAGAAAATAGAGTCAAACAAAATGTGTATTACCTTTTAGACCTGTGCATCAGTTATGTACTAAAAACTCAAATAAAGAAAGAAATATCCCACTAGAAATGAGGACATGAACTTTAGACAGCTTAATTTGTGACTGGAGTCATCTGAAATCCTGACCTTATCTCTGACCTTTTCTTGATCATCATCATTTATTCATTTGATAACAGACAAAGTGCGCCTCATGGAAAAAAAAAAAAAAAACAGCATTCAGTGTGGGAGTTTGTACTGAGGGAAGAAGTCCCCACTAGATATTTTTAGCAGCAGTGAGGTGTTTAAAAGGGAAGTCGGAGGAAGGGCAAAGGATATAATAGGATTTAAGGGAGGAAACAATTTTCTACTAAAGAATGTCAGTTGTTCTACTTTTAAACTGAGGATAAGATTCCATCAGAAAACAGGAAGCTGGACTTTTTATAGCAAGGTTGCTCAGAAGAGTCCTTTTCTGCTATGCTATGTTAGCATAGGAATGGCTGTCCACCTTTTGAAAGGTAAATAACTGATTCTTAACCTTATTCCCTCACACATTATTCATTTTTTTTCAACCTATTAGATAACATTTTGACTACAGTGTATTCATATATAACCCCTTCAAATTCTTTTTGAACTTTCTTCTTCACTATCCCCTTTTTCTCACCACATTCCTGCCTCTTCTCCTCTGTGCCCCCAGCTGGCTGGCATTGTGGATCAAGAGAAGAGAGGTATGCAGCCTCAGGGGAAGGGGGAGTGGACTCCCAGCCACCTGCCAGTCCAGGTGTCCCTCTTAGGTTATCTGATGTCTGACTGGACACAGAAACTCTCTTCTGGAGGCCCTGACCCTACAATCTGTCAGCACTGCAGGGACTAATGCACCGTATGTCAACAGGCCAATAATGTGATCAGCGGAGGATGAAGCAGCCTTATTTGGTTATGGCTGCACTCATAAAAATGCATCAACTCAAAGAAGAGAAACTGGAGCTCTACTTATTTTCTCTTCCCACTCAAAGTCCTGAGGTCTTGTTTTAATGCTCTAATCTTTAAACAACCGCAAAGGTGAGGGCGGATTTGAATCGAAATGACAAGTGATACATTCCAAAGCAAAGAGATGGCCTTGATTGGACGACTAACACGCGCACAGATGTGCAGCAAAAGGTTGTCTGCAGGCTGTTATGACTGCATAAGCATACTCACTGTCAGAGTGATGAAAGTACGCCCTTAGGAAGGACTTTTTTCTTCTCTTTTGTCAATTATTGGAAATGTTACACCCAATAGGAATAACACTGCTGCTTTCCAACACTGGAGTCTGAACTTCTGCATGCCAAACGTGAGATCCGATCTCTATCAGCAGACCTTCTGCTGTTTCTTATCTGAAAAACAACCTTAAAACAAAGACTATGATTTATATCCAGATGTGGAGGCACACCAGACAAGTTATATAATCCTTTTTTTCTGCAAGGGGGGAAAGTGGGGCACTTCAATCAGAGATTAATGTGTAAGTTGAATGTAATCGCCTTTAAAATGTCCAAAGAGCAACAAAAAGTGGAAAACTCACAGCTTCTGTCACCACTTACTTTTAATGAAAGTCAGTTTTATGCTCTGTAGGTTGGGGAATTACTTTATTAAGAGAAAAAGTAAAAAGAAAAAAAGTTTAACAGAATCTTCCTTCAATAAATTTTACACATATTCATTCCAAAAAACCCAATTTTAATGTATTACTATGATTATTGGTATCAAGGTACACTATGGATTCATGTAGTTGTGGTCTCAAAACTGCTCCAATTTGTGTAGAAAGTGTTGCTGAACACTGACAGTCAGCTGGCTGATAGAAGGTTTTTCAAGAAAGACATTCGACTGACCATTTGCTGTGGTAAAGAATATTGACAGTAAACACGAGTAAAGTAGCAAAACCTGTCAATCCTATTAGGATATGTTATAAAACCATCACTCTCTTAGATCAACCTTTGCCAAGTTTCTAAATCATATTTAAAGAGTAAAAACATCTAGGTTAAACACTTGCTGAAACGCAGCAACAAAAAAGAATTTAATCATACTAAATCTCCGTTTACAGTGGGGCTGATTAGGAGCTCAGCGCTTTCCTTCCTCTCAATCAAAAGGCTGAAGTTGTGTGAGAAAACAGGCAGATAATCAGACTGGAATCATTTAGTTCCAACTTTGATCCACCCGCCTGTCAAAGATGATCAGCAAAAACAACAAGAACCCCACGACCGAACAACAAGACTCTCTTCTTTTTACTGAGACCAATTAATTCCCTTATAGGCTCGGCGCCTAATTGGGGGAGGCCAAGCCATTCGTTTCGACTTTTAATCCAAGTGACACTGATTCAGTGGGAACAATCGGGCCCTCTTGTCCAATGCCATGTCCGTCACTGAATTACAGAGGTCCCCCTCCATGTAAAGAGGCGGTGGAGGCTAAATGTAATCCAAATCACAAAACGACACCTGGGGTTGGAAACTTGAGCCCCTGCGGCTGTTCCAGCAGGCCTTCTTCACCTCCTGCTCTTCCTGGCCAACACTCATTAGCAGCATGGAGGACTGACAAACATTTTTTCTCATTAAATCAGACCTGAATGAGAGGATGTTATGAGGACAGAGCCTACTGACAGCACCTACATTCCTGTAAAGCAGCTCAAGCAGCTGCCAGTTTACTAGAAGCTTTTAATAGGGTTTAACACCAGGACTTTTAGAGGGTACGGGAGTGCTCAGGTGGGCCTGTTTTGGTGAGAGGTACAAATTGTTAAAAACACCCTTATCTTAGGCATATAGCATCAAGATAAAGGCTATGTTCCATTAATATGTAAATAAACCAAAACTCTATTTTTTTCTGTCATGTTTTGTCACTATCCTCTGTGTACTATTTTCGTCAACTAAGTATAAATGGAAATATTTGCGTTGGAAAATGGAAGTAACTTTTCAAATAGGTCAGATTAAAAGTTAGAACCTCTTAAAATCAATTGAAAGAGCTAAATGTTAGAAGGGATAGGCAAACAAATTCAAACAGAGGGATATAGCCTAGTATTCACATAGATCGATAGAGAACTTACAGTTTGTATTTATCCATATATATATAGTGATTTTTTGACTTATTGAAACATTGAGTTTTATTTTCTGTACTTTCTAAGACAGGAAGACATTATAAACGAGCCCCTTCCTCCTGTGCACCCCTTTGGTCCGCTCCCTTTGGGTGTCATGGGGGTAAATGTGGCTCCGCTCGTAACATCTTGTTTTCCCGTACCCTATGGGAACCACTATAGGCTGCGGCCTGCAAAACCTGCTCACATTTCCCAGCCGAAAAGGGCACAAATGCGAGGTAAAAACTCCACTGCTGGAGTTTGTTATGTGTCGCATTTGGACCATAGTCCTCCTTAAACACGTATCGCGTTGTTATAAATCGCGGATACGCGCAGGAGTTTAGAGGAAAAGAGTTTGGATAACACAAGCGCAGGCTTATCATCCCATCAACAACAAGCTAAGCCAGACAACAAAGTTAATTCCACTCATAATAAGCAGATATGACACAGAGAAGGCATCACACACCGATATCCCTCAATATCCAAACATCGGCGATGCTTATAAAGGCCGTTTGCAGGAATGTTTTACATGATTTTTGTACAAAAGCAAAACAAAACAAACGCGGCTATCAACGCAGACACTTTTAAGATTTAGAAAGTTGGAAAACTTTCTCGCTGAATGTAAAAGCGAGATCATATGTGAATTAATCCAACAATTAGAAAGATTTACTAAAATAGATGAATATATTTACAAATCGGCAATAGATGTCCCCCAGGCGCCACAGCAGCTCGGACCGCATGAAAGCACAAACTCACCAGATCTAGTTGTAACTTTGCGGTTCTCACGATCCTTCTTCCTCGCTTCTCCTCTACAGTTGTAGTTCTTTTTTTAAGAATTGAAAAAAATAAAGAAAGAAGTAGAGACTTTTCGTTTTCTTCCCCTTCTTCTCTTTCTAAAGCTTCGCTGCTTTAGTAATTTACTGCGATGCCACCGACATTTTCTTCCTTCGGCTCCCCAAGTTCTCACATTGAAAGGCCGTTTTTGGATGACTGAGCTCTCAAACAATTCCTCCCTTTTGGAACGCCTTTTCGGGTCCTCCCACTTCCCAAGCAAGGAGGAGGGATCTGAACAATGGGGACTGACTCCCGAAAAAAAAAAAAAAATCCAGAGCTGGGTACTGCACTGTCATTTATCCACCAGTTTCTCCTTACTTGAAGACTTCCAGGAGATTGCCTACCCTGACACCACAATCTATAGAGTATGGGATGCATTTATAGAATAATATCACACACATACAAAAAAATAAAAAAAAATAATTTGTGGTGACATTAGTTTTCAGTTGGGAAAAGTGCGCCCCCATCCCCCTTCTCCCCCTCCAGTTCCCTCCCTGATTTGGTATTCCATGGTCCCCTCCAAGTTTGTATTGACCCCCTTCCATTGAGGCCTGCAGGCCCTCAGGCACAGCTGTGTACTGTGCTATCCTGGTGTTGTGTTGTGCTCCGCCTCTCACAGCACAGTGATCACAACCTGACCCCACAGACACACACATTGGAGAAGCCTTCCACACTTCAGTCAGCACACTCTTAAATGAGGGGGTCCAGTTCATTAATAACTGGGTATTCATAGATCTCAGGGTTTGATAGTGTGGGGTTGTTGGTGGGAAGAATGCAGAACTCCCACCATGACCAGCCACTTGTTGCCCTTGATGAGATGTGTGTTGACACGCTCAGGGTGTTGTGTTCTAAGAACTGCTATGTTAAAAACAATCCATGCATCCCTGTTTTATTCTTGTGTATTCCTTGCAGCGTGACAGGTGGACTGGTAGCTATTTCCAGCTGCGGATGAAAGAGAGGTGAGAAACAACCTGTCATTGGAAGTTATAGGCGGATTTTCAAGAGAGGAATATAAAAGGGACACCAAAACTGCAGATAAAAACAAAAATAACCACCCATCTGGTGCACCTTATAGATAATGCCTCATCTTACTGCTACTACTAGAGTGAATATGTACCATAGAAATACAGCAAGAGCGTCAGAATCCCAAAGCACTAAAGTTGAGGCGTGCTGAACATTTAGGCTTTTTATCTGATACGGCTGGATTGCATAAAATGGTATTTTGTCATAAGTTTACTTACGCAGAAGGAAAATCATACGTTTCTCAATGGAAACAAAAGGTAAAATAATTCACAATGTGTTTTTTGCAGCAATTTTTATGTCAGAAAAGGTTGCATGAGCCAAAATTGAAAATATCTTGTAATAGCTTTGCTATTAGATCTCAAAGAGCACAGGAATAAACCACACTTAAAACACACAATCACCTAACAGCCTGGTGTCTTCATGGTTGAGGTAAAAATGATTGATACAGTTAGTAGCTTCAGCCTATGTAAAGAAAGCTTTGGTGTCACATTGGTGTCTTTCAGTTGGCAAAAGAATAATAATCATAACAAAAGTGTCTTTTATATCATTAGCATCCATGAAAATCTTTAATATTGGCTAATAAAGTGGTGAATCCCATGGATATGACAAGTCTTCAAGGCAAGTTTGTTCAAACAGCTAAAGTACAGCGGATGGACTCCAGATCTTGTAGAATTCTGGCTTTCTTCACTTTTTAACAAACCCATCTTTTAACTGCATGTAAGTTTCTAATAGAAAGGATTTTTTGATTGGGCTTTTGGACCTGAGTTGAGTACACCCTAAAAGTTTAAATCTAACACCTGCTATAAATGCTACTAAACGTTTTATACTTGCAGTGTTCATTGTGTGTTGTGTACATGTGCCACTATTATCACTAAACTCGGGGTTTTAAATTACCAGGTCAGAAAATCAACTCTCTTTTGGTATTTTCCACTTGGAGTCTTTTAAAATGACATACCAAAAAGCTAGCATTAGCCTGTGCTAACTGCTTAGCAATCAAAAGGGGCCTCCTCATGTTCCATGACTTTACAAATCTCTGTGCCAGTAGCTAACTTTGGCTGCATACTGTATGCAGCATACAAAGGTCTTCCTATTAAAATATCACACCCTGTCGGCTTATTATATTCTGTTTTTATATATATTTTACAATTTGTCTCTATTCACCAATAAATGAAATGCTTTTAATTATATTATGGAAGCAAACCTTAAAAGTATTCAATCAAAACCACTGATGTTCCAGCTTCTTAGAAAAATAGACTTTTGCTAATCTTCTCAAAATATTTTTAAAAAAAAAAAGGTATTTAAGTGTATGAATAGTCTTTCCCCTGATGCAATTGGTCAATTAGTACTAAAACATAATGATGAAGGTATGAGAACAAGGGCTGGGACAAGTGAAAACTGTAGAGTCCAAAGGTGCAGCACTTCTCTAGAACAATTGATGATGACCCAAAGAGAAACCTAACAGTGCACAGAGGCGGTCAATTAGTCTTTGGCTTGAAGCCTTGTGTACGAGAAATCAGTTCCCTAAGGGAGACAATGTTTAGTAGTTCTGTTTCTGCGAAAATAAATGAAAATAAATGTGTGCATATTTACCATAAAAAGATCACTGGATTGGAGGTGAAATATTATGTAGGCATGCAATGACTCAATCATGAGAAGCAATGGAAACTTAAGTCAGAAGCATAAGGGTCTAGAGAATCAACTACTTCAAGCAAAAGTGTGAAAAGAAAGACAGAAGTGGTGATCATAATACAATATGAACACTGGTGTTGATTGAAGTTGAAGCTAAAGCTGCTGAAGTACTCCGATTTTTGCTGCCAAACTGAAGGTTGTGTAAGTCTTGCAAGTCACAGCTTCACTAATACAAACCCCAAATTTGGAATGCTATACTTAGGTTTATATTGTTGCTGATATAAAAGGTAATATACACATAAGTTCCCAATATTGTGATTTAAGTTCCATATTTTGTAATATACGCTTCCAGCAGGATGGTGCACAACAGTGTTTATATCTGCTAATAGTCCATAGTGCAAACATTTTTTTCAGGCTAAAAGAGAACTAAGTTAGACTATCATGAAAAAAAAACTTGCTGTATATAGTTTTATTTAAAGATAATTATTTTGTTGTTCTTATAATTATTGGGTGTGACATCTAATGCTATTTCAAAGAGACATTGTGTAAGTTTTTACTGAAAGATATCTTCTTATTTGACCCTTTATGAATAAAACATTCATGAGCAGACTGACACCTCAGTAGTTCAGGGTCGATGCATCTATAACCCTGTAGCCTATTTTCCCTGAAAGTACTTCGGGTTGGAAGTTTCCGAGCTGTCCTGCATATCTGAAGTGCGTCTTTGTTAAATAGGTCCAATCTAGGAAACAATAGGAGTGTTACATTCAAGGTGAATTTTGTGGATACTCAGAAGTGACCGGTATGTGAGGTTGCAGTTCTGTGTTTTGGCCACAGGTGGCAGCACTATTAAAAACTCTGTCATGCCTATTTAAGTGAACCTTTTTGTCTCTTGTACAAACTGAAGTCATCAATGCAGGTCACTGACCTTAACACAATTAAACAACATAATTTAACTTTTTAATTAGTATTTTCCATCATCTGTCAACCAACTGTTCTATTTTTTAATTGTCTTTACATACAAAGACATGGTCACTTTCTGTCCGAATAGTTGTTGAAAAAAAGATGTGAACATATTATTAATCATTGATTTATTGTATTTAACAAGGGGTAGCAATCAAATGGGATAACCACGTTTTTTTCAACATCCCTGTCATTTCAAATTTGAACAAGATCTATTGGTTTAAGAAAAAGTTACCATACTTCTCTTAAACATACCTAATATGTGGTATCCCATTTCAGTCTCAACAGCAAAACTCTGTATGAGAAGTTACATCTATTTTTATCTGATAAATATCTCCAAAAAATGTTTGCATCAACATACGTATCTCCAAGTTGTCGTTAATTTTGTCCTTTCTCCAGTGTTGTGCTGCAGGCTGCCAGCTCTCTACAGACCCAGCCAATGTTTTGGTGCTACTTTCAAAGAGGACCGGCTTCCTCACACTAGCGCTACCTTGCCCCAGGCTGGGGAGGGTGTAGAGGCAAGAAAGAAATTGGGACTCCCTCCTCTGATTTGAAAAAAAAGGATAGGAAAAAAAAAACTTAATACCCCCTCCCAATCTATCCATGCTGGGCAGGATGAATTAACCCAGGGACAAAAGGCTTTGTGGGTCGGCCATGAAAGGACCATTAACCATACTGCATCTCCCTGAGGCCCAGCCCGCAGGACACTGCCTCCCAGAATGCCTCTCTCTCAGCAGGCCGCAATCCCAGCATGCACTGCTCCTCTTCAGCACTAACCTCTGTTACCCCAGAGCTGCACTATAGAGCCTTGCACAGATTGTCATGTAGATGATTATAAATGCTGTTATGAAAGTGATGGAGAGTTATAGGAGTGTCAGCAGAGTGTGAGCATGCGGTGTGATTTGTGCATCTTGCCAACAAAGACTCTGAGTTAGATGGAGTGAGGAGCACAGGGTAAGTTTAGTTTTCTGTTAGGTGGGAATTTATCCGCTTTTTCCTCTCTTTTAAAAAGGTACATTGTTGATCATTGTGTGGGTGCGCAGTGTGTGGAGTAGCAGTGATCTCTCCTAAAGGGTATAACATAACATCATCCCCTTCAACCATTCTCACCCCACTGTTTGACTGGGCCCCATGACAACAACCTGCTCTCTCCCTTGGACTCTGGATCTGCTGTGACCCCAGCAGCTGTGCAACTTCCTCACTGTGGCGAACATAGAATGCATCACTCCAAAACAGAACACTGTGGGGTAAAAGGGTGTAAAGAATCCACTCGGTTTTACTCTTAAAACCACAAATGAAGATATTTCACAAGAAACATGGCCTGTGGTTAAGAATTTTTATTCAAATATTCAAAATGAAAATCTAAGAAAGTACAGACAGTTATGTCATAATATAACATACAGAATATACCCAAAAAAAGTATGTTTGCTGCGAGATTCTTGCAAAGCACGAGTTTACTGGGATTACATCCAATATTCCAACACAAAGTAATGCAGATTTAAAAAAAAAAAGAAGGAAAAAAATGTTTTTACACAAGGTCATAGTGGCAATCAGGTTCCTCTAACTTAATGTACTTTTTTCATTTTAAAGTTCTAACTAGTTGCTCAGATCTTCTCTCTTTACTGCTCAGCTCTCACAGATGACGCCACTAGAGGATTTCCTGCTGATTTTAGCTTTGAACATTTTTTCCTTTCTATATAAAGTGATAAACTGCTTCTGTGTTTGTTTGGCTGCTCAAATTGTGTAAGAGGAACTCCCATTTTCATGTTGCTACCACATGCATACTCAAGATGAGAAGTTTGCATCCATATCAACAAACTTGTTTTCCGATGTTACGGCAAACTTTTCTAAGCAGAGGAATTGCTGCAAAATCAGTGAATGTAAACCTGGCATGGTTTCCCTATAAAGCAAACTTTCTACCCAGTAGCACAATCAAATAAACCTGCTTGTATTATTGTGTAAATTAGATTGAATTAAAATGTTTGTAAATGACTTTGACTCTACAAGATTTTCTATACATAAGGTAGAGCTGCTTATAATTTTGCCTTGAGATGACATTTATTAGAAATCTTTGCTACATAAATAAACCAGTGAAATGGTTTTTCACAAATAAAAATCTTGTGGCTCTTGTTCACATTCTGTGAACATCATTTTTAAATTCAATTTTAAAGGACATAATAACTCATGAATATGCTTGTATTTACCAATCCTCCTCAGGTCTAGCTGCATGTTTAGGGTTGTCCTGCTGGTAGGGGAGCCTCTGTCTAAACTCTTTTTCAGCTTTCAGAAGCTTTGCCCAGGACTTACAGAGGTCAGCCTTCTCCAGGCATGGTGGGATTAGTCACGTTTTTCTGAAATGTTTTTCTTTTTATTTGACTCCATGTCTAAATCAAATCAGGATTTCACTGGGTCTGTACATTAATATTATATAGTCTCTTTAGTCTAAAGTGGATTAAAATATTAGATAAACTGCTTTTCAAACAAATTAACTACAGTATCATAAAAATATATGAATGAGTTCAGTTGTTAATTTAACCTTATTATAAAAAAAATGCATACAACAGATATAAGGAAGGTAGGAATGATGTAGCATGATTGCTTGGTTAGAACTGAAATAAAAATAATTGCAGCCTATATCAAAATTTAGCAAATTAAACTAGATTTTTACCCACAATAAATATAAAAGGACATGGTTTCTGTGCAATGAATTGTTTTCAAGATGTTTGGATGGTGAACTATGAAGATGAAAATTTCTGATCTGTATGAACTGAACAGAAAGTTCATCTTGATGCTGACTTTGCACAGAACTGACTCTTTAATGAACTGTTTGTCACTGCAGGTTGTTATGATATGACTCAGCTTTCTATATCTCTGAAGAGAGGAAACACAACAGGAATATGTAGATATTTATTTGACATAAATAAACTTTCACTATGAAAACTGTGTTAAAAAAAAGACTTAAAGACTGAAGTAGAATTGCTGGGTGAAAACAAGCTGTCTTCATTGATCATTTGTTGGCCTGATACCAGGAGGAATTCTGTTGCTTGGTTTTCTGTGAAAGTATTTACATTCCTTGAGCTTTTTGGTATTTAGTTTCATTACAACCATAACCTTCACTGTATTTTGTTGGACAACAGACCAACACAAATTAGTGCATAACTGTGAAGTAGAAAAAAACAATGGAGGATTTGCAAAGGAAAATCTGAAAAATGCTAAAAATCAATACTTTGTAGAAGTGACTTCTGCTGTGATTATCAATTCAAGCCTTTGGAGTATGACTTGAAAAGCTTTTATGTTTTAAACACTGATATTTATACCTATGCATTTTTGTGAAACATTTTACTCCAATTTAGTTAGAGGGAAAGCCTTAAACCTTTGCTGTCCCAGGCAAACAGTTTTTAGATGCTTTTGCAAAACTTCTTACAGGTTTTACTCCAGACTCTGCGATTAAGGCTCACCAGTTTCCATGCCCCTGTTAAAAATATAAACAAAAAAGGCCTCCCTGGTGCTAACACAATGGTTCAGCGTGGGAGTGCTGTGCATGACGTTTAGTTCTGCTCTGATATCTACAAAGCTTATTGCACATTATTTTACAAACAAGACATTTTATACTTGTCTTTCACCTGAACTGTGGATCTTTTCTGCATCTCCTCCAGAGTTACTATGGGCTTCTTGACTGCTTTGTTGTGTATTGCTCATTTTAGGCAAATAGCCATATCTTGAAGGTCAGAGCTACAGATATTGTTCTATAACCTAACTCTCCTTCATCTTTCCCAAATCTCCTTCCTGATCTGTTTGCTGTGCTCCTTTAGTGTCAATGATGCTGTTTGTTCACTGATTTTCCCTTACAAACCTTGAACCCTAAATAGAACAGCTGGATCTACAAGGACTTTGATTTAAAAAAAGGTAGATTTGATTGAGAATATCGGAAAAAAGACAGCAAACTGAATATTTATTTAATATCCGTAATTCTGTTTCACTGTACAATGATGCACCGAAACACAGTGTCGTTTTTGTTTGTATCATAACAGCAAGAGCTGCATCTACAAAAGGCTCTTGCAACCTTCAATAAGGTTAAAAACTAAATCACAACTACCAGGACTGCTCTTGGCTTCTTTCTTGCTTTTTCTGTGCTCTTCTGCAATTCTTAAACGTGACAGTGATGCAGATGCGGGCACTAGATGTGTCTCTACTTGCAAATAATTTTGTGCATGACAGTAGAGAGATTCAGGAAGATTGCTGTCATCCCACAAAGACTATAGGGGCAGCTAGAATGAAGGTTTGTCCAACATTTGTCTAAAATGTTCCACAATGGTTTAGCTGCCAGTAAATACAGAGGAATGATAACAGTAGATTTTTTTTTATTGTTTGATTATGCGGGTGTTGTAAAAAAAGGAGTCTTTCAGTAACAACAACAAAGGAAAGATGAAAACCATCTAAATAATAGGAAAAAAATCATTGTATTGTAAAGAAAGATGTAACTCCACATTCATATTTAAAGTTCTAACAAAACGCTTTACACTACTTTTAGTTAACACCAATACAGGAAGTGCGTAGATAAATGGATTAAGTGTAATGGGATCTAAAATCTAATGTGTAGCTTCTACTTCCTCCTGTTTTTTAGCTTAGATCTTAAAAAACGCATCAAAAAGAGTAGAAAAAAACTGCAGAGGTTGTTTCAAGGCAGTATAAGGTATGTAAGCCATGTTTTTATCTTTATTTTATTTTATTTCATTTTGTAATTCATGTAAAGCACTTTTAATTTCCCTTGTACTGAGCTATACTATACAAATAAACTTGCCTTGCCCTGCATTTTAAAATACACATCGAACTATATAAACATATTTCTGACCTTCATACAGTCAGTTTATTTATAAATTAAGGAGAACAAACATTACGAGTGTGTAATAATCTGAAAAAGAAGAGCAACAACAAAAACATCAAAAAAATGCAGTGCAATTAAATTTACAGTGTACTTTATAGGCACAGCCATTGTAACTAGGAAGTGAGATGTTTTGTTTTCTTAGTTTATATGGTATAAAGAATATTATATCAGGAGCCTGCGGTTTACAGGACATTATCATAATGCTCTTAGAATATTTATAACTCCTAAGTGCAGTTGTGTTTAATCCATAAGGTCTTAATTTCAGGGATAGTGGAGCTATTGATACACTCTGTTGAAATATTGATTTATGTTCGGTAGCTGTTTGTAGAGTGTTTAAGGTTAGCTCAGTTTGAAGCAAGATGGGAACAAAAGAAAGAAAAATTAACAGAATTTAATATTTTTCTCAATGACACAGGCAGTTTTTTT
>JAUZNJ010044552.1:0-22495 GCA_034780135.1 Jordanella pulchra | reverse complement strand
TTGAAGCAAGATGGGAACAAAAGAAAGAAAAATTAACAGAATTTAATATTTTTCTCAATGACACAGGCAGTTTTTTTCTATAAGGGTTATTATCATTTTTTAATCAATTAGAAACACTTAAATTGAACTGGACAGAGTGTCAAAAACAATAAAATGAATTAAAAACTATTTAAAACATTAAAGTAAGCAAAGGAAGTAGGAATCCAAGTCCTGTCACCAATGACTATTAGTTTGAAAACTTTAAAATCCTGATTTCTCTCATCATTGAATGCACCACTGTGAGATGGATTAAAGTTAGCACAAGGTGATATTAGAAGAAAACAAAAGTGGAGGGAGGTTCATAAACCAGCACGAGGACTCCAAATATTGTAGCTACCGTGTTACAAATGGATGACTTGGATCAATGTATATCCATCTGCTAAAATGGCCCAGCCAAAGTCCAGACATGAATTTAATTGATCATCTAAAGCCAACTAATCTTTTCATATATTTTCCATATAGTTTGACCAAGTTTGAGCTATTTTTTTTAAGTCTATCATACAATAAAAGACTTCAAACTGTAACTTTATAAAAAAGATCTTTCTTTAAAGAGTTAACTGAGCCCATGAAAGCTTATCTGTCCTGCACTTTTCAGATTTAACTTTTTTTGGTTTTGCTTACACTTGACAATTTAGTGGCTCCCTTGTGTTTTTCCATCAGAAACAGACAAACGTCCTTCCAGAAAAAAAACAAACAAAAGAAGTTTAATTTCTTAAAACAGCTGGAACTGAAGAGGTGCAACATTTTTTTTCTTTTAAGATGTGTTCCCCTGTACATGTGAACACATGCATACACTAAAGGAGGATTCTTTACTTTAGCAGTGCATCCTCGCCTTGGGACCTTCTCATATCCGGAGATTTTATTGTACTTGTCTTTTCTTAGTGATGTAAAGCCTACTGTGAGTGTGTGTTGGTGTGTGTCTAAGTGGCTGGGGGGAGTTAGGCTGTTATTGCTTCTCATTCCAGCGGGCTCGAGCCGTTGAGACAGATATCAGGCTCAGGTGGGGTCGGACCTCAGGCTGAGTAACCGTGCTTGTCATGTTCAGGAATGTGCTCAGTGACTGCTCTGATTAGATGCTGTGTTCTTCTCAGAGGGGCTCCAATAACTGTATAGGACAGACATCTTTTCAATGTACATCCATTTCTGAATATACTTTATATCAACAGTAGCAAATGAAGACAAGAAAAGTTGTCTCTAGAGATGTTAAAAACAAAAACAGAAGTCTAAGTCAACGTTCTCTTGAGTATTTTGTCTTTTTCATCTAAAATGCATTTTTTTTGGTATTATTTTAGATGAAAATGGGTTTACTTTTCCAGTGCGAAACCTTAGAAAAATACAAGGTGGAGGTCTGCAAAAAAGCTAGTGGCAGATGAACAGTTCAACATCCATTCTATAGTCTCATTTATTGGACTCAAAAAGAATACTTGCTAACAAAGATCTTTCACTCGCTGGTTTTCCAGTCACTGCAAAACCTCAAACTTGCGTGTTGCAAGATGGAAAAAATGCTGTTACTGGCACAAACTGACAGCAGCCCACCAGCCCCACTCTCAAAGCCTTCTCCTCTTTCAGGTTTTTCTCCCCGCAGCCATGTCAGCCAATAAATATCGCCATGCTCTTTGTGGTACTAAAGCTTAAGTGTCCAGCAGTCTGAAAACTGTGACTTTATATCCTTCTGGAGTGAAGTGTGAGTTTTGACTCAAACTCCTAACCGTGTCCAGATGCAGCAGACGATTCTAATTGGATCTGGAGCCAGTTAAATCCAGGACCCGTTCTGCTCAGCTCGTGTAACTGCTTTGGCCCCTGGGTTGGCCTAAACTGCCCTTATAGAGCTTCTTTTATCCATTCTGCAAGAAAATCTACATTGCCTTGCAGTAGTGTTTATGTGTATTGAGCATTTTGTTTTTTGTCACATTAAAGCCAGAAACTCTATTTTACTTAAAATACTTCCACAAATTAGCACACATTTGCAATGTTAAGATATGAAGTAAATGATTTAATAAAAAAGAAAGAGTTGAAAACAATAGAAACCAGAAGGAACAATGAAAACCAGGTAGATTAAATGCTGTGGAGATGTCATTGTGACAATCTATAGAGTGAATGGCAGCTGTTTGGAGAGCAAGGCTGAGGAAAAAAGGAGACAGCTTAGAAATATTAAGAAAATAAACAGGCTTAAATGTGGAAAATAAAGAAATAATCCAGATCAAATTAAATGGCAATTAAAAATCTTGATATTTATGGTCATAAAGCAACAAAGCATTTCCACCTCAAGCTGTTAATACTTTTCTAAGTTACTCTAATTTTTTAATGTCTCTGTTTGCTATAGTGGGCATTCCTGTAAGGAGCAACCAGTCGGAAATAGACAAAGGACTAAAAAAAGAGTACTAGTAGATGGATTTCCAGTGGTCATCAAATTGCACAAATTGTAATTATGAAAAAATACTTAATGGAAGCACATCAAATAAAAAAAGACTTGATGTAAAGTTTTTGGGCTAGAATGAGGTGTTTTTTTGGCATATCAAACAGGGTGAAAAAAAATAGAATGGAAAAAAATGTTTTCCCATCACACGAGTCACACGCTCAACATACAGACGTTACTAATGACAGAAAAGACGAAGAAAACAGGAAGTTGTAAGAAGTTGATGGCACAGCATTTTTTGTGAGTTATTGCATGAACAAAGTTATTCACATTTGATTTTAATTGCATTTCTTATCACATGGAAACACCTCAACTGCGACTATTTATTTTTGTGTGTGTCGTTTGCAGAATATCATCAAAGTTTGGTGCACATTTATAAAGGAAACTCAGCTAATAAAGTTAAGTTATAGACTCAAGCTGGTGTTGTTGAAAGGGTCAAAAGGTTGAATAAAAACAGAGGTCGGAGAGTGCATTGGGACTTGAAGAGAGAGGAGAGAACATCCAAAGAACTGTCATGGCAGAGTCCAACATTCCGGCTTTTATCAAACACCTGGTTTCATCATCCAAATCCTCCCAGCATATGGTTTTATTTGGATCTGCCTCTCTATCACTCCCCCATCACCACTCAGATGTCTCTTCTTGCTCCCATCATTCATCTTCTCTCCAGCTTCTCCTCCCTTATTTTGACTCACCCCTTCCCATACTTCTCTCTGCCTCCTATCATCTATCTCCCATTCTTCCCTCTTTCCCTCTATTTCTCCATCTCTGACTTCCTGCTTTCCAGCCTGCCAGACGGACATAATTAACGAGAAAAACGATAGTCCCCCTGGCCCTTGGGAGCCCTCTCTCCACTCGCTGCCCTGAGTAAAAGAGAGAGAGAGAGAGAGAGAGAGAGAGAGAGAGAGAGAGAGAGAAAGAAAGAGAGAGAGAGAGAAAGAAAGAGTAACTGTTCCCACTGCACCTCCTGGCTCGGCCTATAAGGTCCCGCTCCACTCAAAGCGCCTTTATGTTCAGTGTAAGCATGATCTCACCCCCCTCCAAAAGAACACACTAAAATGACTTACAGAGACTCCAAAACACAGCCTGCAAACATGGAGCCATCTACTATCCAAGAGAAATAACACACACTCTCACACACACAATTTTACACAAGTCATTTACTGTCACCTTCTCTCTTTATGACCAACTCTGGGGAGGAACAGGATAAAGCTATAGACTGAATCTGTGTTAAAACAGTATTTTTTGTGTGTCTTACTCGTCATACTTGGATCTGATATTCAGATGGAAGCATGCGTTTGTGTGTCGTTAGCGCTCTCTTGTTTTGGCATAACCAACCTCATTCCCGTCTCTCTCCACCCTCAGCCAGTGCTGTAGGCAGATCCCAGTTCAGAGGGCAGGGGGCTGATAAGGACTCTGCATCGATGCTATTTGTAAGTCAGAGCCAAAAGGGTGGGACTCAGATCCAAGAGGTCAGGACTATCACTTGTCCCTCGATACTACTCCTCACTTCCTTATCTAAACAAACAAGATGCTTTCGCTCACTAATGAAATATAGGAGTGCATGGTTTGGACACAACAACAATAAAGACACCTTGCTGGCCAAAACAAGATGAACGGGGTTAAAAAACAATCCGGTGTTTAGATTTGTGATTCTTAGTATCACATAGAAATTAATTTTCATTTCCTACTAATGTTAAAAAAAGACCCCATATTCCCCTTAAATGGGAAATTATGGGAATTATGGTCCCTTTATATGAAGATGGCGCCTAGAACCTACCATAGCTGGTTAATACAGGATACCAGACTAACTTTATATGGCACTGTAAGCCGCTAAGTGTGCTAGCTAACAACCCTTACTTACAATTGCACTACCTTGTTTGTATCAAGTATTTTGGGGCTGAATTTAACAAAAGAAAGGCTGAAAATGAGGGAAACATAATAAGAACCAGCAAATATTGCTTAAAAAGGTATTCTCAAGGTAAGAATACTTAGTTTAAGAAAGCCCTTCTTGACTAGCTGTTAGCCGCTAACAGCATATTGCAGCTGTTTATTAGCCTGCTAAACCCTCCTAAAATCCTAACATACATCTCCAATAGTTTGCTGGAGCAGCACAAAATACAAGTTTGTTTTCCTCTGAGGGAGGAATTTGATTAAAAGTATCTCAAGGAGGAATGAAGAATTACTAAATACCAGCCAATGGGATGCTAAAGTGTAAAAAGGAGTGTAGACTTGATAGAATTACAATCATTTAACCAAACAACTAAAAAAATGGAAAAAAGGGGCAATGTTATTCTATAAGTGACAAACTATATACAAATTGAGTTTGACAAAAATGTTTTAGTCTTCGCTAAATGTGAAGGCTGTACTTTAATATTTAAAAACAGAAGCAAACACTTTGCAGATGGTTCACGTAAAGCAAAAACCATTTGCATCTGCAATAAATGGGCTGAGCGTAAGCAGAAGCCTTACTAATACATAGCACAAATAAAAACAATCAGCTCTATGCATCCAAAAGTAAACACCTCTAACAAGGACAATCACTGTGAAACCACCTGCACATTGTATGTACACATGTCCCAGTGTTTGTTCAGCCCTTTATCTATGCAGGTAAGAGAGCTGACTAATGTAAGTGTGTGGGTGTGGGTGTGTGTGTGTGTGTGTGTGTGTGTGTGGGTGTGTGTGTGTGTGTGTGTGCACCCAGGCAGTGTAAATATTGTGTTGTGCTCTAGTAACAGCTCTTCCTCTGGCCCTGCAGTAGCAGCACGCTCGGCTGTTTATTTTCGTTCTTGACGGACGACTTCATATCAAATAAGCAGACACTGCCTCTGAGCTTGCTGTCCAACCAAGTTCTCCCAGTGGATATCCCGCCCTCTTTTCATTCAGACCATCATACAGCAAAGACTCTCATACAAATGCACAACATGGTGATGGTTACTGCTCAACGGATGAGTGCGGGTTATCTCTATGAGACATGTTAACAACAAAAACACAAGTTACGTAAAGACGACTTGCATATCTTCTGAGAAATTTTAGTTTAATCACATCATAAGAATCACTCAGAAGGATAACGGAGTAATTTGACTCCTATACTGTAAGCTTGACCTTTGTGTGAGAGTTCAGCATCAGCAATGTTTCTATGAAGAGGAGAAAAAAACTTTTACACTTTATTTTTACAGCCATTTATTGTAAGGCTTTTGTACACATAGATGTTGAAACAGGATTTTGAACTACCATTGTATCTGGGAGAGCAAATATTTGAATAGGATAAAATTGTGAAGATAAACTCCTGAAAGAATAATTTGGATCATATATTGTAGCTCCTGATTCTAACAGAGGCAATTGATTTTGCAGAGCTTATAGAAATGTGTAAAAACTCTTAGATAGAAAATGGCACTAAATTTGAAACATTTTAGATATCTTATATATGTTTAGTACTCAAGTTATAATTTGTTTTTAATAATGATTCTGTTGCACATTTAAAATAGGTAAAGTTAGCTTTCTTGCTATCACTTTTTTGCTATCACTGACTCTTTTATTTAATGATTTATTAAACATAATGCAACCTTTCTGGAAATTAAAATAAGCTAAACTAAACTCATTGTCTAGTCATCATGCTTGACATTGTTTATGTTGAGCATTATGTCTCTTTTCACATGGCAAAGTATACAGTGTATTCATTCAAAAGATCAGTATCATATATCAGCCGATACGCTTAGCCCATGTATCGGTATCAGATTGGATCAGGAAAAAAAGGGATCAGTGCATCTGTATATAAATTCCTGTTGAAGTTCTGAGACACTGCTCTGAGGTAACAGCCCATGCAGCTCATTTTATGATGAACTAAAACTATATGTATTTAAAAAACTCAAGGTATTTTATTCTGGGGGAAAAAACAGTTTAAACTTTTAAAATTCCTGTAGCTACAATAACAAATAGAGTGATTAATCTATTAAGCACTTCAAAAGCATTATTATGTTTATGCAGTAGAATATCTCTAAGAGTAACTCATGTGAACCACCCAAGTTGAATTTCTTGGAAACATAAAGGGCCAAGAAAGCTAATTCACTGTCTTCCTCTTTACTTGCCTACATTCCCAGGTACAGCATATCCTAACTGAAACCACCTGGCCATTATTACTGAGCCCTCTCCTCTCCAGCTTGACTCCTCCTGCCTGTCTGTCTGTCTGAGAGAAGTGAGAAACAGCAAGCTGCACTGGACAGCAAATGGTTATGATTACATGTTTATATCCATATTTGTAAGTGCTGTGTTCGTGAGTGTGGCGCTGACAACAGGGTTCGTGTCCATGCCCGTGAGTGTGTATGTCTGAGAGTGAAAGTGTGTACACAGAGAGAGTTGTGAGAGTAAATAAACGCCGTGCAGCAGGAACTCACGTGGCGTTATTATCAGAGCTCAGAGAAAAGACAAACTGTTTTTTCACTCTGGTTTGATTCATACCACCCTCTGCTGCCTCCCACTTCTCTCTTCGACCCACCGCAGCACACACAAACACACGCACAGACACACTCTAGCACAGAAAGACACAATCTCAGCCCCACCATCCTGAAATTCAACACATGGCTTCCATCAGGGGATTATTTTTAGCGCACATGGGGAAATCTGAATCATTTGTAATTGTAATTATTTCAGTTTGTTGTTGCAGTGTACTAACGCATAGTTTTAACCTTTAAACTGATTTAACTACTTGTTACCAAGTCCCTTTAAGAAATCCTTGATGGACCTTTAGCTTTTCTCATATAAATGTTGTCCTGATTCTTAAAAAATGTGAATGTTCTCACAGGCTTAATGTGTTACATACTAATAATGTCTAATCGAATGTAAATAAGAATCAAAGTTTCTCATTTTACTTTTCATTTTCTAAAAACATTCAGAGAGTTTTAGGATTATCTACGACATGCTTGCTTTAAATACCGTTTTTGTAATCGCTGATTTTTTACAACCATTTTACAAAAAAAAACATCTCCATTTAGGTTCTTTTAAAAAGCAACACTGAGTGACTGAATGCTCTGTCTTTTAAAACTTTTAAAAGTAGAAGAATTAAACTGAACTTTTTTTCAGAAGACTGTCTATATACTACCATTGATTGGAAAAAAAGCCCAACACATTGATATTTGAAGCGGAAAGAAATAAACAGTCACATGTTCATTAGCAATTGTCACTAATGTCACCATACTAGTGTGATTAAGCATTTTTCTTCAATTTGATGTAATGAAAATATGACCCTTCTATCTGAAAATGTGACAGAACTTTGTTTTGATTTGGCTTTTTTAGCTGTTCAATAATATTCAGCTATTCAGTACTCTGAGATGTCAGGAAATTCATGTTGTCATGTTGGATTACGAATATCTTATAAGTCATATAAAAGTCAGAGTTTTTTTGTTCTTCTTATAAAAACAGACACAGACACTCCGTCTACTTTTAAGATTAGGCTTAAAACTTTCCTCTTTTATAAAGCTTCCTTAGAGTGGCTGGTTGATCTGCCATAGCCTCTGACTGTTAGAGGACATGGGAACCACTTTTTATAACTCTGCTAAAGTCTACATTTTTTTCTACAATTTTATGTTCCTTCTGCATTTTTTGTCATACATCTGGCCTGTTGAGCTGTGACATCCTCCTGAAAGAAAGGTATCAGCTAAGCTAATGCTATCAATGACTTCTATTATAGACCATAGAGTTGGGCTCGTTTTTCAGGGTTTAGTCCCGTTTCTCTTCTAGACATAGTAAGGTGCTCAGCTTAGGTTTTGTATTTTTGCTTCTGTCAGCCGAAGATTGCTCATAATTAGCCTGGTTCTGATGGAGCTTTATTTCTGCTAAAAGGGAGGTTTCCTCTCTATAGTCGTTGCATGCATGCTTGGTGTGAGGGATTGCTGAAGAGTCAGTGAAACGATGCAAAGAAATTTGTGCTGCAACACCCTTATTCAGGTGGAGCGACTTCTGCAAAGTCAGTGACTGAATGCAATGAGCTGAGTTTTAATATAGACAGAAAACATAAACCCGTCTGTGTGATTTCATTAAATGATCTATATGAGATGACATGAGTTGTTTAAATAAAACAGAAGTGAATCATAATTGGTATCAGTCATCACAATATGTAACCATCAGTATTTCAGTCTAGCTGTTTTAACTCTACCCTTTGGAGACCGAATCTGGTTAATAACTAAAACTTTTAATCTGTGAAACTCTTGTCTTTAAACACCTGATAAATGAGGAAAAATTTGATCAAAATTAATTATTTAATGACCTTGGCTACTTTTCCCGGTGTTCACCTTCTTCTACAGGAAAGTTCTGCTTGTTCCCCATAGAAACAGAATAGTTGTAAATTTATATGCTTCTTACAGTGGTTTTAGAGGTACTGGTACAACTCAGGCCCACTTTGGCTTACTCTTCGGGCGCCTGCCACTAGATTGCAATCTTATCCCATTTGCTTTGTGATCGGGGGATTTCTTTAAAGCAGCCCAGATGCTCGGAGAGAGCCAGTCTTGTGTGGAATCATGTACTTTGATGATTCTATGCAGAAAAAAAAATCCACAAAATAAAGTTTGGTTTGGAGACCACAGATCAAAAACACACTCACAAACACACACAAGCAGTATGCAAACTTACACACTCACAATTTGTGGTACACTGAGGCATTCTTTTTCCCTTCTCCTCTCTCACACATGCATACACATCGAGTTGCACTCATTAATCTGGGCAGACTCAGGAAACCACTCCAGTGAGCTGGCTGGAGGCCCTAGAAGGGGGGTGGAAGGGTGGATAGGAGAAGAAAGAGGGCAAAAGTGGGGGGGGGGATCAAAGCAAGGACAAGAGCGGTAGACTCGTTGAAAAGAAATAGCAGAGGAGTGAAGAAAAGAGAGAAGAAAGTTTTGGGAGGGAAGAAAAGAGAAAGGAAATTTTCCTTATGGTCTTGAGCTCTGGGAATACAGGAAGAAGAAAAGGATCTGAAGACTCTCGATTTAACAAACCAGGACGATAGAGCGACTCCTTGTTTCCATCCTTACACTCATGAGACAAAGGTGTGTACGACTGTGCAAATAACCAGACTCTACTAAAAAATGTTAATCGCAAAACTTAAAAATGGTTCTGAATAAACATTCACATTTACGCAGGTTGTGCTACACTCACATATGTACACAGACTTAGATTAATGGCCACTTTCCTCTGGCAAAAAGCTCCACAGGGAGGGTTGACAGTCCTTAAGAAAATATTCCCCAAAGCACTAATTAGAAAAACGACCATGCTCGTTATTAGCAAGGCCCTTTTTTTACCCTCCACCCCCATTTATGCACACAACCAAGCCCCACCGTCACTCCACCCCCTAAAGTCTAACACAAGTTAAAAAAAAAAAAAACAAAACACAAAAACAAAATAAAAAAGATTCTGGCTTTGGGAGAAGAGAGAGCTTTCCACAGACGGGCCTGGGTTAGATCCTCTGTAACCTACCGCAGCACTGCTCTGATTCCCCTCACAGCACCGAGCGTCTCCTCACTACATCACAACTTGACCCTGCTTCTCCTCCTGCAACATCCACAAATGTAAAAAGGTTCACAAAACAAAGTCAGAAGGAGAAGAGGGACTTGATTCTGGTTAAAATGATGTTTTTTTTTCTGTTTCATTTTTTAAATTAAAAAAGTCAATGTTTTTTTGCAAAAATTAATCCCTGGTGTCTAACAAATATTATTTAAAATATTTAAAATGGGAGGAGTTATGCAGCATTTGATTTCCTTCTTCCCTCTGTTTTTTTCCAACTAAATTCATCTAATTTTTCCATAGTGATTAATTTTGGTGAAGAATCAAAGCCTGATGCTTTGGATGAACTATATTATCTATTAAAGTAAAGGCATGGGCCTAGTTGGAATAACTGTTTGCCTTTTTACTTTTTATAGCATAACGTTGTGGTCAAACAAAAAAAAAAAACAAACAAAAAAAAACAAAAAAAAACAAGAAGAAAGATGCAGATTTGGTGTTACAGTTTCTAAAATGAGTGGTTGTTACTGTAAGCTAATTTTAACAAAACATCAAATGCTAGCAAACTGTAGCTAGCATGAAAGTTCACGATGCTAGCTAAGTTTAATTTACCATAAAGACCCTCATATACTTAAGCTAATATGTGTCTGCGACAACAACTATTTTCTTCACATTGCTCACTACTTTGCAAGATGGGAAAGTACTTCTATTCAGGAAGTACTTTCCTGAAATGATCCCAAACAATTTTAGATGTGTTTTTGTAAAGGTCATTGGTGTGCACAGACTTTCTGAAGGGCATGGGCACTGTAGAGGGCGTTTGTTTGGCTCCCAAAGGTGCACTTTAGCATGGCTTTTTCAAGAATTGAGCCACAAGGGTGGCGACCCTCACCCAGTACATGACACTGGTAAAGGTAGTTTGGCAAAGTTGTCCAATAAGAGATGGTACTGTGGGATATGAAGGCATTCATCAAGAGAAATGTAAGAATAGCTACGCTACTAACTATGACAGCTGAAAGATTAGCTCAAATGGCTGCTGAATAATTGAATTTAGCTTAACAATAAAGATGTATTTTAGAGCTGGCTGATATTCGCTAATATGAGTAATTAAAATTTGGTTACTCGTTAAAAGAAATTTAAAACTGCATGAATTATGTGACAGCAAATATTTTTAAACATCTTAAACACCCAGGGATTGATATTAGCCCTGAAGCAGAAAAAGTTAATAAATCAAAGTTTTTGCAGATTTTTTTACTGGTTTGGTAAAAAAAAGTAAATAAACATATAAGGTAGTAAATATACATCAATAACTTAAAGACAATTGTTTTCCCATAAATCCCGTCAAGACAAACAAGGTGGCCGTTTTTATGAATCAATTTGTTTTCTCTTTGCGCTCTTAGCTCTCTATCTCTTGCGGACATTTCCTCCCTCCACCATAGCCCAGCCCAACCATCTATTACTTAACCTCACAGGCCCTTATTAAATGTATATATAGTCACGCTTCAGACCAGGAGACACTTTCTCACACAAAAACTGAAAGGAGCAAAAGGAGGCTCATACAACAAGTTCCTCCCGTGAAGGCATGAAACCCCAGGCGCAGAGGGAAGCTGAAGTCTGACTGGTATCCAAAATGGCCTCTGCTTGTGTGGGCAGATGAGTACAGTCGAATCCAACATGCCTGCCTCTTGTTTCACGGTCTGTGCCTCTCCCCCCCCCCTAATCAGAGTGCCTACCTCCTCCCCAGCCCTCATTAGAAGCATCTCACTTAGGGTAACAGAGTTATTTCAGCGTTTGTAGCTTGTTATGGGAGTGTTTTTCCTGCGGCGTTTCTCTCGCCGTGTGATGAGGGGGGCGAGCGAGACCTGGGTTAAGAACGTAGAAACATAGAGTGTGATTTCACATGTGTTTTTTTACTGCTCTGGCTGGTATGACAGGGCTGTAAAGAACTTCTCTGGAGTAGTCTGCAGCAGGACCAAGAAAGGTTTGAGGAAGAGGGGGGGTAAAGCTTAAACGCCTCAGGATGAATTTAAGGAGAAGTCAGAGATCAGAGAAAGGTTGGGTGAGGAGGTCAAGGTGGTGTTTAGGGGGTTTGGGAGAAGTTAAGAATGGGTCAGTTTGCAATGCCTTTGAGACGGAAACGCTTGGAGGCTGGAAGGTGGGAAGGAGACAGGATGAGGGCATGGAGAGACTGAAAGGATTTTCCTGGCAGAGATGTCTGGCTCAGGTGTTCCAAGGGGAATGTCTGAAATAGAGGAACAGTGAGTAGAAGATTATGGCTGTCATAGCAATGAGCTGATTTTTAGGGGAAAGTTTCCAAGAGTAAAAAAAGGCGAACAGACAGAACAAACTTCAAAGAAGATGTAGAGGTTGAGCAAGCAACTGTTAATCATTACTTCAGCTTCAACACTTTGAAACAGTTAGTCAAGTTCTCCCTATAGATCCCAAACACCCCCGGAGTCGGGTGATAGTCCATTATGTACAAAAATAAAGAAGAATTTAGTTTTCTGAAGCGTGAAACTATTTGTAAGGTCGCCTTTCAAACTAAGCCAGGATGTCCTATCCTCAACAGATGAGGTTTGTACCTTGCAAAAGTGTTCACGCCCCCCTGATCTTTTTTATAGTGATTTTTTTTGTTCAAAACCGCAATATATGTTTTAGACGAACACACAGAAATTCATAAATATGAGATCAAAGGAAGGCAATAAACTTGAAAACATTTTCTAGCTTCCATATGCATGCCCCAGAAAGGCATTCCCACAGCATGAAGCTACCACCACTGTGTTTTATTGTGAATTATAGCACACATAGCATTTTTGGTTGTTTGTCATATAAACTGTTAGGAAAACTCTGCAGTGGATGGGTTGCAATTATCTTTATTTAGAGCTGTCATATGAAAAAAACATATTTATTCAAGCAACATGTAAAGGAAAACTTAAGAAGTGTGGATACATGTCACTTATAAATCATGAGCTAAAAAATATATCAAAGCCATTTCAAAAAGATCCCATTTGTATAAGATAGGCAAAGCTGTGACTAAAAGACAAACAGCAAACGTCAAGGAAAACTCTATAGTAAAGTGTGTGTGTAAAGGAGATCCATCCTTACAGTGTCTGCAGCTTGTTAGTCGTGCTCGTCAGTATGGACCTGTTTTATAGGCTCTGTTCAAAGACTGACTTGCTGTTTCATCTCAGCTCTACCTTCTTCATCCAGATGTTTGGAGGAAACGAAGAGAAGCAGTCTCCTGAAGGAAGGGATGTGTTATTTAGTAAAAATATGTGTGAAATGTTTTTATTTTTTGGCAATGATGAGACAGATTTTATTTGAGAAACACCAGAATCACACATACGGTAATGTGTTTTTGGTGGAGGGGCAGACAGCAGTGGAAAAATACACAGATTTTAACTTAAAAACAAAATATCTCAATCTATCCTTTAGCACATAACTAAATATATATGTGTATTCTATGTAACCACTTTGAAAAGTATCTTTGTTGTAAAGTCCTCTGCATCAACAGCAAATTCTTCATTTGTATCCATATAACTTTTTTACATTTAGTCCAATTACTCCCACAATCTTCAAATCACATGACTTGGACTTTATATTTCAAAAAAGCACAAAATACATCAGAATGAAGTGAAAGGAAACAGATGAATGATTCAAAATTCACAATTCTGGGATGTGTTTTGTCATTTAAGTATTCTGCATGTTTTTCTTTGCAGTTACAGCTGCAAGTGGTCTGTTTTGGAAAGAGATTGTTTAAGCCATTTCATAAAATGAATATGCTTTCATCTTGAACCATTTCTTCATAGCTCTGGTTGTATGTTTAGCTGTATTGTCCTGCAGAGATGAACTTCCCTCCCAATGGATTTGGCTTCTTCCAACTGTATATCTGTATCCCTGCAGAAGAGAAGCATCATTAGAAAACTTCAGCTGTTGTTCCATACGATGTTCTATTGGATGTTTAAAATGGGGCGTATTGTTTTACAACCCAAACTTGTCTTGCAAGTCAATGGCTGGATGAAATCAATGGGTTTACTTTGACATAAACTTTTAACCAATCAGACTATATTGTCTCTGTAAAGGGCCTTGAAATAACTTGTGTTGAATTGGCACTATATAAATAAACTAAACTGAACAGAATTGAATGCTTATATAAACATGTTGATTATATACTTATGAGTTTTAGATCAGATTTAATTAGGGTTGCAGATCTGTAGTGATCGTTGATTTATTATTAAAAAATAGAAATAAACACCATGCATCATTTTCCTGTCACTTTGTCAGGCTGAGGTCTTGACCCGGCGTTCTCCTTCATGACTTTTCTTCAGACAGTGGAATTCATGGTTGCATTTATTACAGTGAGTCTTTCAGGTCTTAAAGCAGCAAAACAGCCCCAGATCATCACACTGTTGGTACAATGTTTGTGTTTATCTTTTTCTGAAACGTTCGGTTTCTCTTATGGTGGAGGCATGAGCACTGAGCTTGAGACTGAGGTCCTGAGTTCTTTAGATGTTTTTTGTGGGGTCTTCTGCGACCTCTTGGATGAGTTGTCGCTGAGCTCTTGGAGTAATTTTACTTTGCTGGTTTCTCCTGGGAAAGTTCCACACTGTTCCATATTCTCACTATTTATGGATGACGGCTCCCACTGTGGAGCATTGGAGTCCCAAAGCTCTCATTTGTTTCTCTGGATCTCAGTATGAGATCTTAGAACTTACAATAAGCTGTGACTATATTTCTTAACTCCATTCTCAGATGTCCAGCATGGCACGCTGACTTTATAAGTGTCTGGTTCTGGTATTTTTCTTTAGTATTTGCTAAATGCTCTAGTTGTGTATGATTGAGGAGAATGTCTTGATTATGCTTTGTGTGCGAGGCCTAATGTGCTAAGAATCACACTCCTGCACCAAGCTAAAGCTCTTTTCACATCTGCAGCTCAGCATAAACAGGCTCTTACCCTTACCCTAAATGTTTATGCTCACTGGGGTTCAGTACATGTCTGGCAGTAATGTGGACATAGATAAGCAGTCTGCTTATTCTCCCTTTCTTAAGCTCAATTTTTTTGACTCAAAACGTAGGAGTTAAGATGTTAGAGTGGGAGCAGTTCTTTTGCTGCACTGTACAATGGATTTTATAGGGTTTATTATTGGATGATAGGATAAAGTAAAACAGTTGAAACTCACCACGTTGTACTCAACACATACCGTTAGCGTGTGACCACTCACTCGCCCTCGTCCCCCCTTTCCTTCCCTCACAAACCCACTCCCCCACCAGGCACGCCAGCACGTCCCGATCCGGAGAGCCAGGCTTTCTGTTGGGATCAGAAACAGATGTGCCTCCTGCCCTCTTCTCTTAACTTGCTCGCATACACATGCTGGCAAGCGTTCAGAACCGGCACCGGGACTCAGCGAGGGCGACGGGCCAGCGTGACCCTGAGCTTGACCCCAGCCTGCAGCGCCTCAGACAGGAAAGGGACGCAATTGGCTTCAGCTGTGATCCCCCTTCTCTCCTGGATGTGCCCCTCCACTCATTAAGACAAACTGTTATTAAAGGCAAAGCAGCTTTCACTGCCACTAAAGCCAACACCCTGCAGCACGGAGCCAGGGATAGGGTGGAGAGAAGAAGGGGAGGATTAAAGAAGCTGAATCAAAAACAACCACCAGGGGAACAAATTATTCTTTTTTCTTTTAAAAAATCATGAAGGTGAAGGAGAACGTTACGAGGGAAAAAGGGGGTAAAGTGTAAGAACATCCACACTTTGAGCAGAGGGGGAAAGTCAGGAATATTACTTGCAGCTGTTGCATGCATGTTCCCAGAATGCAATGCAGCTTAGAAGGGGCTTTTTCTAATAAGAAAGGGTGGTGTCATGGTTACATTCGTATCAAAACATTCGGAGCAACATCTCTGAATGGGAGGAAAGGGCTCAGGGCAGAGAAAGAAAGCCAGATGAAGTCATGAGACGATAATGGCAATTAAACTGCTGTAATTATAAACAGCAGTGGAATCCATATGTCTTAGAGACGGAAGGCAAAGTGAACAAATATTTGCTTTCTTTACTCCCCCCCCCCAAAAAAAAAATGCTTGCCCATCTTTTTTTTTTCTTGTTATCCTGCAGAACAGAACCAGTTGTTCAAACTCAGAAGGAAATATTGTATTTTAACATTTTTTTAATGTACGTTTCTTTTTTTAGAAACCACCAACCAAATTAGCATATCCCATGTTTGGTCTCCTGAAACTGCCAGGAGACAAACCTTAAAAAAGAAAGAAAAAAAAAACATACAGATGTGTGTAAGAATGGGTGAGAGTGGCAGGGCATGCTGGGGTGGATTAATACAGCCACACTGGGGGTGGGGGCAGTAGGGGCGCCTCTCCATTCATAGCTGACTGATGTGCGTCCCAAATTGATTTATGAAAACGGGCCTTTAATCAATTATGTGTGGAGAAAGAGGGAGAGAAAGACAGAAGAAAAGACAGAGAGGGTTTTTTTTACTCTCTATAGGGGATGAGTGGGAAATAATAAAGGATGGAGAGGAATGATGCTGCTCTGTAAAGGAATGTGTCCGGTGGAGGTCAGTGTGTGCCATAGGTGTCCAAAATGGTGGCTAAAAAAGGGCAAAAATAAATATTTCCATTTTTTTTACATAAGATTAAGATTACGACAACAAACCTCATTGAATTTCATCATTTTTATATAGAGTACAGCGACACAGGTTTCGAATACGACTAAAGATGGTGTCTGAGTTTGTATTTTGCCCCCCTTCCATATCAGAGTACAACACTTTAGCGAGTTAGGAGCTGCAGAGATCCCTGCTCAGGTGGATCTGTTTACTGGTTAATAATCATGTCCACCTTAAACAAAAAGAAGCAAGAAGAAAGCTGCCTGGAAGCAGAGGTTGGTTACATTTAGTTAAATAACATTTAATAAAAATGTACTTTTAAGAATAGTTTGATTATTTTTACTTTTACTTAATAATATTATCATGAAGTTTTGCTATTCTTGCTTTAGTAAAATCTTTGGTTACTCTACAAACTATGAGTAAAAAAACAAGAAAACAAAAAAAGAAACCAACCACATTGAAACTTAAAATGCAGCTTAGTTTGACTAAAATCCTTTTTTTTTTTGCATGTTTAGGTTTTTAAAAAGTTCACATTTTTACGTCCAAAGTGAAAGAGAAAAGCCTCCTTAAATAGTTTTTAATGATTGTTAATCGTGTATTGTTGTGTTTTTGTTGTTGTGTTATTGTAAGGTAACTTTTGCTGCTTCTTGGCCGGCACTACCTTGAAAAAGAAGTCTTTAATCTCAATGTGAGTCTTCCTGTTAAAAATAAAGGTTAAATGAAAAATATACAGTAAAAAGTATTTATTGATGATAGTGGTAGTTCACGGTGTTGTCCTGCATACCCTTGTATACTTTCAAGAATGGTTTTAGATGTTATATGTCAAAAAATTGATTTTAAAAAGTCTTTCTTCTGTCTATTTTTTTCAAATATAAATAATTTTTATTTGCATTAATTTCTTTCCTTTGGTCTTTTAAACAAAAGGGATTTGCACATAACTTCATGTTATGGTCTGTTTAATTGATGTTATTTTAAATAGTAATATAGTTACTAAGTACTTGAGTCGGCTTTTTACCAAGTACTTTTTCACTCTTACTTGAGAAGTTTATTGGACAATTTACTCCAAAAGACATTTTTGTAGAAGTAGTGCTCCTTTCACTTGAATATTTTTTTGGGTACTCTACCCACCTCTGCCTGGAAGTCCTGCTTAAAGGATGCCATGAGTCGTGTGGAGACGACGTTTTCAGATCAAACACATGTTAAATGGTTGGGCTACAAGTAGGCCTCTGCTTGACTAACGCTACACACAACCCTGAACATAGCACAGTCATTCTGTCTACACTGAAACACGGCGGTGGCTGCACAGTCTGGAGCCGTGGAAAGGTTGTCTGATGGTGGGGAAGTGGAGTGGAGTTGAGCAAAAGTGCAGTTGTTTAAAAAGCCCTTTTCCTGCCTTTAGCCATTGTGCCACAGACTGGGTTGTGTGAGGGGGGAGCGGAGGGTCACGCTGAGAGCTCGTTTCTCCTGCCTGTCAGAACTCTATCTCGGATCCAGCCGGAACTAATCAACTCCAATAGGCCTCCTCATTACCCAGGGTGCAATGGGCCACAGGCCGGGGGATGGCCGGTGGGAAACAGAGAACAGGAGATCACCCCCCCACCCCCACCCCCCCACCCAAAAAAAGAAAAAAACCCTCCCTGCACCACTATCCCTCCACACATGCAAGCACTCCATTACTCCACCAGCCCGTGCCGCACACACAACTCTCCCACTGTTTCACACTGGAGCAATAATAAACACTTGCAATAATATTTTCACAGCAGCCAACAGCCCGCTGCAGTTCAGAACCTATTGCAGCTGCAGAGGACTCTTAAACACACCACTCACATGCATGCTTGCAGACAAGCAAACATGCCCGAGTCACGCCATGCATACGCTCAAATTTAGGGTCACTCCAAAGGTCATCTTTTGATGAGTAGAAATCATTTGAAGAATAAGAACAACCTACTGCGCCACAGCAAACTGAACTAAATCAGGATAACATCAAATTGATCTACTTTTACTATTTCACTCTCTCTAAACAGAAGGAAAACAAGCGGCACCGAAAAAGTAACAGTTACCTACGTAGAAACTCTTTGTGAGGGTAAATATGTTGTAAGTATTATATAGCATGTTTTGAAAAAAAATGTAAAATATGACTAGGACTTAATGAAAAAGAGAGAAGAAGCAATGGAGTATCTCTGATTTCAAAAAATGTAGCAAGTGTAGCAAAACTTCATACTGCCCCCTGGTGGGGTGATGCTGTACTGATTTTACAGTAAAATACAACTAAATACAGCAAAAAGGAAGAAATGGAAAAGTTTATTCCGGTATCTGTCATAAAAAGTGAGGTCTGTTTGGATTTTAATTTGATGTCTGATTAGACGTCCATGTTTTAATTATTTGTGTAGGGCAAAAGTTAGTTACAAAAAAAAAATTACACATACAAAATCAAAATATTTGTATGACTAGTTCTAACGATACGATGTTCCAAACTAGTTTTAATTTTGTAATATAGTAAAAATTTGGAAAACTGTAAAAAACAAAAGAAAGGCAATATTCAACAAGTGTGTTATAAAAATGTTTGAAATGAATAGTTATTAATTTCCTATCCAACTGTTTAGAGGTGATGTGAAAAAAATAGAGTTTAAGGAACATAAATGTTAATAGAGGAACAGCATAATTCAAGATGATTGTTATTTTGGGAAATGTACTTATGCAATGAAATCTGTCTTTCATCCACTAAAATACTATACTATTCAAACACAGACATTCAAAGCATCAAATGATTCCTGTTTAGTTTTCTTTTGCATTTAAGCTACATGCAAATAAGACCTGTGCCATTTGGAAAGATCACTATGAGTGCGTGGACTAGTGTTTCTCTTAGGTACTTGGTCTTTTTCACTGAGGTGAAGTGGGGGCACATTTAAATGAGGAAAGAAAACAGTCCCTGAACCCCCCCCACCCCCAGCCAACCTGGTAACAGACCCATATCCCCTCCACATCACTCACTAAAAGTCAACTTTGTGAGAAAACTAGAAGTTTGCTCAACTTTTCAAGTTGAAGAAGAAAGTTAGCGGGTCACATGGGAACTCTCCCCTGCTGTGGAGGAATATGCATTGAGAGGCAGTGGGCTGAGGTTAATCCCCATTCACCCGGTCCTTCACTCAGCCTGCCCGGGTATAATGAGCCCTGCCCACCTCCCACTGCGTCGCCACTGTGACCTCTGCCCCCAGGTTCATGGCTGCTGTCGCCCCCCCTCCGTCTTCCTCCTTCTTCATTTCAATGTTCTGTCATTATCTGCAATATTCACTTCTTTTGATTTCCCTGTTGGGCATCACCATCATCGCACAGATTGAATAATTCACCTCAAAGCACCGTGTTCACCACAGCTCACCTTTAAACCTTGAAATGAAGCTTAAACAGCAGCTAAAGTGGAAACTAGTCTGGGTGTGTTGACTTTACTGCGACTTTTTGATTCAGCAAAGGAAGAACAGCATGAATTCAGATCAACATCTCTTAGTTTCTCTGAAAGGTTATGTTTCTGGATTGTTCACTCAGATGTGAATAAACCTTTTAAAACCACATTTTCCTATTATTATATTAAATATTATGAATATTTTTGATGTGGTTTCAAATGATTAATGTGCTTTGATTCCTTGCTTTTTTTACAGTGTTTTTGATATTACTTTCAGTGTCTTTTATGCAATAAAAGCCAAAAACATTTGCATAAAACATTTTTTTCTCTATGGAAAATTCAAAATTCCAGCCATCTATTATAGAAATATACGTATATGTCTGTTTTTCAGTCGGTTATCCAAAACTAACTGAAAGGGACGTTAATTTACATTTATAGTTGTGTTGCTTACCTTTAATATTTAGCAAGAAATACTTTCAATTGGAGACCTGCTGCTTGTATCTCGTTATCTGGAGATAATTAGTTATCAAGCTCAATGTTTAGTGATAAAGGTCAAATTATTTTACTGACCATAGATGAAAAGTTCCTCTTGTAGGGATTTAATAAAAATCCACATTCTGATATAATGTTATCTTGAAATCATTTTCTGTTTTACAGTTTATCTCATTATCTTGAGGTAAGTTCATGAGATTGTTTTGATGTAACAAGAGTACAATTATCTAATTGGAGCTTTGGAGTGATAATATAAAAAATATATAACCTGCTAAAAATGGATTGCATTTTATTAGCGGCATTTATTCTATTTATTCAGCATATAAAGTTAATTTATTTTGGAGTTTAATTGTCTTGTATGGAGATAAATCATTCTTATTTTTCTTAGAGCAGCTTTATTATCTAAAACCCTTGATATAATGAGATCACTATGCAACCTGCTAACCTCTTTTCTTATTATATCCATCTTTTTAGGGTAAACAGTCAATATATTTAACAGTTTACATTTTTGGTTTTACAACAGACCGTTTACCCTCAAACTGAGAAGCAGTTCAAACAAGAACTCATCAATATTTACTGCACCTGGTTAATACTGTCATCTCATAGAATAAGTTCTGTTTGATTTAAATTAAGAAAAAAATACTATTTAATTTCCCCTCGAGGTTTATAAATAAATTCTGACTTGATTAAAAAACATAACCTCATAGCTACAATAAAGCAATGACTACAGCAGCTACAGGGATTATCTCCTGTAGTTGGTTTTCATGAGTCTAAAATAATAAGTTTCATATCTTTGGATCTTTTTATACTTTGAACAATGAAACAGTTTTATGTTATTTCAAATGTTGTTTTCCTATGGATTTTCTCTCTATGGAAAATTCAAAATTCCAGTTTTTACATATTGAGAACTCAGTTTTAAACGTCCTCCTTTAATCCTATTTTTAAGCTCACAGACTGCAAAATTTACAAGATTTAATGCTTAAAACAAAATCATCTGAGTCCATTATGCATCCAGCTTCTCTGTCAATTCTCTAACTTGTTGTTTGACTTTGATGCTCTTTGTTTACATTTAGAATGTAATTTAGCGCTTGGCTTAACTACTCTAGTTTGACTACAGCGCCACCTGCTGATTAGAAATAGAAATGCGTGTCTTCATCTGAAACACAATTAGTGAAATAAGTTAGATGAGCCTCACTAAAAAAAAAAAACAGATAATGAAAACATGTTAAACAGCTGCAGAGGAATTGATTATGATTACAATAAGTTAACGATGCTGTCTGACCCAGTAAGTCTGTAAAGAGACATGATTTTGTTTTTTCTAAATAACATATTTTATTAGAATACTTTGTGTTAAACCAACACAAAGCCCATCTGTTTGTACTTTTCATCTCAGTTTAAAGACGGCTGTTCTGTGAGGGACTGAAAAGATGATTAGAGAAGATAATTGAACAAGAAGCATCATAGTGAGACACAGCAGTAGCAGCCTTGTGATACAGGGAAGCTTCCCTTCATCTGGGATGAGTTAACAGAGATGTGTAGTTACTAGTTATTTACTTAGCTGTTTGAAAAACAATCACTTTCAGTAGTGTTAATGTGCTGTACTTTTTCTCAATATTCTTGTCAGAGTATCGCTACTCTTAGCAGAGTACATTTTCTGGGTACCGTCTGGTTTAATCTTATGTCCTTACTGTATGTCGGTGCTGTACTTGTGTTCTCGTATTTTGTTGCTTATTTTGAACAGCATGGCCAGGGGGCTACAGATGAAAAATAATTCTAATTCTTGTCTTTTGTAACTCATGAATTGTCATGTAATCTGTTTCATTAAATTGGATTCTCCACTTCAAATAGAGAAATCATATCAAACTCTAGCCCCAAGTAAATTGAGCTATTTGGAGATCAAGTGAAAACACAGTAATAGTAGATATTGCTGCTGGAAGTTCTTAATCCTTTATATATATATAAGATATATACTGTATATATATACACTGCTCAAAAGAATTAAAGGAACACTTTGAAAACACATCAGATCTCAATGGGGAAAAAAATCATGCCGTT
>JAUZNJ010044541.1:0-32756 GCA_034780135.1 Jordanella pulchra | reverse complement strand
CGGCTAGACCAGTGTGCTGCGTATTTAACAGCATTGCTTATTACAATACAATAAATTTAGCGAAGCTTCGAGGCGGAGAAATTTCCTCCAGGATTTTTTGTAATCGAGTTACTCGATGAATCGTTTCAGCCCTAGTAGGCACCAAGTCCAAACGCTAAGGTTTTAGTTTCCTCCAAAACTTCAGGTAGAACTTTATCAGCAGAAACAAACAGTCAAGTAAACATCTCTACACTCAGAAGTCACTAGGTCAACAAGGTTAAAGTCTAAAGTAGGCTGAGTATAAATTCAAACTTTGAGTTGTCTTAAGTTAACAGAATTTAATGAAAAGATTTAGAAATGTAATCAAATGTACCATCTTATAAAAATGGCGGTGCAGAAGGGCGACTCATCAGTCCAGTATTCACTGAGACAGGTCCGGCTCTCTTTGGAGGGCTTCTCTTAGGTTCCCACTTACTGGGATGGGCTCTACTTGACTGGGGGCCGAGGACACATGATGAAGGCCTGATCTCTGGGCTATGGCACTCACTCAACATTTAAACGTCCAAACCCAACCAGGAAGTTACCGGCAGTGATGCACACAGAGATGGTAACAGGGGCTCAGTGGTCAGAGTCACAGCTGCTGTAATTCAGAATACCTGGAGGATTTTCTGCAGGTTTGACAGGGAGCTTGGACACAGTCGTCAGGACAGATAAGGAATCTGAGCCATAAAACAATGAGACGGTTGACCAGCGTACTGAGACTGGTAGTGAGGAACAATCGACAAGCTGCCGTATTGTAAGAGGCAATTCTGAACAAAGATTTGACTAAATAGGAGTTAAGACGACAGGCTGGAGTGTTTGGGCCCACATGAAGGATTGTTTCCTGTTCAAGACTGCAGCGAATGTTCAAAGAGCATACATGATGGCTGCTATACAAACGACTCTTTACCTCCAGTGGGAATTGTATTAAGAACCTTTGACATTTTATCAATGAAATCTATATTTTTAATAGCTTTAATTAAAATGTCTCTTATCATAAGGAAAATTCCGTGTTGGAATCGAGAACATTGGAACGCAGATTAGCTGCGTGTATATCTATACGTACGCTGTATATCTATGTAATGCAGGTGGTTAGACGGCACTGCTTTAGTTTCACGAGAACTGACCGATACTCAGACTCCAAATAAACTGAAGGACAGTCACAAAAAACAAACAAAGGGTGTTTTACTTCTAAGAAAGTCCTCTGGGCTGCTTGTTTGTTCCACACCATTTGGCACAGTTTGCTTTTTACATTGAACCTTTAGAAAGTGAACAGCAACAGTGAGAAAGCCATGAGTGCAGACCTCTAAAGTCACTTTCTCAAAGAAACGTTGCACCGGTGCAACCTGCCGTTCCAAAGAAACTTTCTAAGTAATCAAGTATTTTAAAGGTTTCTGCTGATGTCGGATGACAAGCAGTGCTTCCTGCACTGGCCGATCACGTAGAAAAATGACGACTGTGTGAAACGCAACTGAGAAGGTTAAACGGCGTCTGCTCTGGTTTAGGATGTTGGTCACAGTAATGTGTGTTTAAATGAAATGAAACGCGCTGCAATCTTCATAAGGATGGGATCATTACAGTAATCAGCAGGACAGGATGTGAGCGAACAGAACTCTAACTTTAACAACTATAAATGTTTTTGTTATGAGTCTATTTGTTATATATTTATGACATGAACCCTTCCTGTTGTCATAATGTCACTATTTTATGGAAATCTAGTCGAGCTACAAGGACTTTTTATAAACTGTATATTTGTTTAAGTTTTATTTGTTTTCTTATAACAACAGACGTGATGCACCTTTTTCACAGTCTTCTTGAAACCGTCTTAATCTACACCGAGTTTAGAGCTGGAAAACAACTGTAGAGTTGAACATTAGAAAGGCTCACAAAGAAACTTAAAATATCCAACTAACACTTTGTCCATACTTTCCTGTTAAATTCAAGCTTAGTGTTACTTTTTTCAATGTCAGAGATGTTTACTTGTCTTTTTTAAAGCACAAAAATATGTTAAATCAGCTCCCACTTGTCTGGTGCTGATGTAGGTGAGCTGGTTCAGGTTACCAGCTGCTTCTGATGCGACTCTGACTCTAAATGGTCATCATGTGTATTTGAAACCTGCACAATGGTTGCTCTTCAGATTCCTAAACATAGCTGGTGGATTGCTGTGGACTCAACCTCACGCTAACTTCCACATTTTTTGTTTTTTGTGGAGAACTTTTGTGTTTCTGCTTTCTTCTTTGCTGTGGCTGACCTGAGCCCGCCCCATGTAACCAGGCAACAGCAGATACAGGAGTTGGTAGTGGACAAAGTAGCTCACAGAGTACTCGAGTACTACGTCTATCCCATTCTGTCAAATTCCAGATTTTCAACAGACTCCATTTCATCTGCTAAATTCTGTCCACATTTTCCCATCATGGCAATGATAGGAACCCACATTAAAGGAAGCAGACTGAGAGCACACCAAAAAAGTGGGTCTGGTTCTGGACCAAAGGGGAAACGGACCTCAGTCTGTTTAAAGCGGACCAGTAGAGACACCCTGAAAAACCATGAATTAAATAAGCACACAACTTTTTGGCATAAAATGATTAAAGCACAGTATTCTGGACCTATTTTGTTAGAACTCATTCATGTATTTGTGTTTTGGTAAGAAATCAAAAATAAATAGTTTGAAACCCTCTTTTAAAATGAACCCAACAGTCTGCTGCGACTCCCAGAGGAGGTGGTCTGCAGGCTGCAGGGCGGTGACCCGAACACAGAGGATTGGTTCTGGACGGGGTTCTCTCCTATGTGACCGCCTGAAAGGTGCAGCATCTTAGAAAAGAGGGAAGAGAAGCTTCATTGTCAGAAAATGAATTTCTCTCACCAATGTTTTCTCACTTTTACATTAGTGAGGCGAATTATTACAGGAAATTATGTCCTTTTTTGTCTCACTCAAAAACAAGATATAATTTTGTCACAGTGACCACCCCCACCCAGGTCACCAAGTTCACTTTTGTTCTTGGGGAGATTAAAAAGGCAGCCATCTGTGAACGTCCCCCTTTGAAGGTATGGTGTTTTATTTCTTGTTGTTATTTTTGCACATATACACAGCATATAATGTGTGTGCACATTAGTAAAAATGTTTCCTCTAAATAGTGAAGGTAACTTTCTGCAGGCAGCACAACTGTCACCATCAATCGCCCAGTCTTTTCTAATTCCATTTGCCTGTGTCATTCTTTGCTCTTGCTTTCGGCTCTGTGGCTCCACCAAGTGCTGAGAAAGAGAAGGTTATCTCCGTGCGTAAAGTGTTCCTCCACTTCTTGCTGAAAGCACCCTGCAGTAGTTGCATGGTAATTCTGCTCCTCTATCTTTCCTCTGCATCATGTTTACCTAGCAACAAGCATCACCCGCGGCTGGCCATTCTATTGGTCATTTGAAAACGCACGGGGGACCAATGGCAGGGCTGTTGCCATGGTACAGTGTGTAGTTGCCGGGTGGAATTTTGCTGCAAGGCACGTGAGTCTCAGAGTCTGCTTGTCTCCTCCAACTAGCGTTGTAATCTCCACTGTCTGGCCATTAGTACAGTTGAATGTGATTTAATAGACGCCAATCAGTAAACCCGTGAAGGGAAACACTAAACTTTATTCAGTAATTGAAGAATAGCATTTTATTGGAGCATTTCCACAACAGGCAGAAGCTTTTTGTTTTTTGCTTTGTTTTTTAGTTTTCATAAAAAAGACACACAAAGGAAATTAAATATTTTACAGTTAATGCAGCTGTTATGAAAAATAGTTTATTCAAAATCTCACTGCTAAAGCAGAAACTTCTTATGGATAAATAGAACAAATGGCTGATAATTGATGTAGAAGGTTTGGAGGTGCCTCTGCGGCTACGTGTACTGAGATGCAGCTCATGACAGCCTGGATGAACAATGTTTATCTATGCAAAACCTAGTTACCTTTTTCTTTTCTTTATCAATCTGTTTCTGTCGTTGTTTGTCATTCCAGTCCTGTGGTTTCTTTGAAAGCAGTTTCTGAATCAGTGACTGAAGTTACCTTTCAGGGGGAAACCCTCTGTAGTTTCCTGTGAATATCCTGTCATCAGCAACTTTCACAAAAACAGAACAAATTAGAAAGTCCTCAGACAGCGCAGATCTCCATCAAGCAGCTAGTTTTTCACAATGTGAAGGAATCCATGTAAAAAAAAGAAAGAATCCTAAATCCAGATAAGTATCCAGATCACCTCCAATATTTAATGCGATCTAGGTTGAGCTAAGACAAACCTGTGACTGTTTTTTAAGTCTTGCTAGGCTACATATCAACCCACCAGCCTGCCTCCTATCCTAGAGACTGTTATATTTGATACTATATATTTGGTTTGTGTATTGTGAGGGTTGGCTTATTTAAATGTCTCTTCTCATTCAAACAAGTTGACTTGAGGTGGATCAGACTCTTCTTTCATTAAGCAGACAGTGTTCTGAAGAATCTCATTCTAATGGACAAAGAAAGTTTGATAATAGTTTAAAATCAAGATTTTCTTATAAAATCTCAACCACATATCATCCACTTATAATATGCACTGAAATACCCCCCATAAAACATAGACTTTCTAAAGTGACGTTTAAATCTGAAAAAATGATCAGTTGCTTGCAGTGAATGAGTCTCTGTTAGAAGTAATTTTCATCTTTTGTGAAAAATGAAACAGTTAAAAAAAAAAAAAAACCTCTGATGGATCGACTGTATGACCGTTTTATTTATCTTTCCAGTGATTGTTTCTGTTTTGAATCTCTGTTTTATTGATAAACAACAGATCTCATAACGTTTTTATAATTTTGTTCTTGTTCTTTGAACACATGACTTTGAGTTTCAGTGATATATTTCAATACTGTAGTTTAAAATACTGCTCATTGATGTTTGTTAACTTGGTGTAAGGATAAGTAAAGTTAATTTATGGAATTTTACAGAAAATAATGCATGTAACTGCTAAGCCAATAAAGAGCTGCTGCTGAGATCACTCTACCTGTAATAACAATTAAGACGTTTTTAGCTGTTGAGCGTGAAGTTTCAGCTGGAGCATAGAAATGTCTTTTAATGCCACAGATCTCCTTTCACATAAACATAAATAAGATAGAAGTGTCAGGTATTTGTTGGTGGGTGCAGGCTGAGCTGCAGACCAGGGCGAGTTTTCCTTTAAGCGGTTGTCAGCTGGTTGATGACACCGCTGAGCTGTTCCCAGGCAGCATTGTGCCTGATTTAGATGGAGAGCTCGGATAGCAACAGTAACAACTAGCTTTGGCTGGTTGGTGAGGAGAAGTCAAACATCTGAGCTAGAGTCACTCAAGAAGAGCCTGTGATTGAGGAAGCCTCTGCCCTGCTCCCCCCACCCCTTCCCGTCTCCACGTCCTTCTTTCCATTTCTACCTGATATCTTCAAACTATTTCCGCGTCGCTCCTGACTCGCGCCGTTAAAGCAGACATGGGGAAACTGAGCTGAGAGCTCCGCCCACAAACCTTGTCATCACCCAATCACAGTAAGGGATGGGACTTTCTGCAGCCAATTGGGTTGGAGTTGCCTTGGCGCCGGGTAGCAACAGGCCAAGGGAGGATGCGTGGTGATTGAAGGCAGAGGCTGTATCTAACCGAGTACATGGAAGTTAAATGTCCTTTGAAAAACTGGACAAAGTGAAACATTTCCATATGGACGCTTTCGTTTGTTGTTGTTTTCTGTTTTGTCTGATATCGTTCCTTCTGAGATGGAGAAACATCTAAACTCTTGTCTCAGACACCAGTCTTATAGGGGAGCATTACACAGCAGAGACTATAACACATATTTCATCCACAACTTTCCAATTCATTCTTATTTTTATTTAGAGAAAGAGAAACCCTCCCAGAGAGCGCAGGAAAAGTGTCAATTCGGACCTAATCTTGTCCAGTTCCCTCTCCAGGCTCCTCTCAGAGCTGCTGGCTGCTTAGTGTGAGGAGGAAACAGGTCGTCCATGCATGCTTGTATATAAAGTTCCAGTATATTTATCCCGCTGTTACTATAAATGGAGAGAACGGGAGAGGTTTGCTTGGAGCCGCCCACTGCAGCCAGAGGGGCCCATACCTCCCGTTAGCTGTGCTGATGATGCCGCTTTATTTCTCCACATTTTCATTTCACTTCTGTTTTGAGTGATAATTCTGTTCAACGTATAACTTTCCACCCCCTCTCTGTACACATCGGGGTTTCACGACTTCCTCGAACGCTGCTCCGTCTAATGGCGCACCGACCCCCGCTGCGGGGAGTGGTACGGTCCCTTTGCAGGGTGGGGGAGCCGGATGGCAGAGGAGCACAGATTCCGTCTACGGCGGAGCAGGGTATGGGAAACGGGCGAGAAGCATGACTCCTATCCGCCCCTGTGATGGTTTCCACCTCGAGGGAATAAAGTAACCGGCTCCGGTTGGAGGAACCCAGATCCATGCGGCACTAAGGTGAAGGAAGGCAGCGGCTCAGAACGGGACAGAGAGCTCAGGAAGTGTGGATTGGGTTTCTTTTGTTTCCCTTACGGCAGCTCTGATGTTTCTACGTGAATTGACGTGCTCGTGATTACCCCACACCGTGACTGTCGTCGGTTTGTTTGATGTTTGGCGGAGTTTAGCAGCGCAGCGGGACACCTCGGCTCATCCCAACAGACTGGAAATAAACTTTGGGCTCCCGACCTCTGCTCGGCTTCAACACCCGGGAACTGGAGTACCGTGTGGGACATCCTTTTCACAAGGTTCGTGGCCGTGGAAGTGAGGGGAACTCTTCCACCCTGGTAGCAACAACTTGCATCGGATTGCTTTGTTTACATGTGTTTATGCAACCGTCGTTCACAGGGAACATCTGTACAGTTTTGGAGACGACGTCAGCATCTGGGTCTGTGGTCCAGGCGCAGGGTTTTGAATGTGTGAATGAAGGCTGAGTGAACGGACACCCACTCGGGAGCTTCGTGGATTCGGCTCCGCGGGCCGTTTGGGTCTTCGGATTAAACCAGCAATCACTCTCCCAGAAAGACCCAGTATCAGAGCTATTTTTAGTGTTAGGGATGGGGTAAAAGCAGGCAGCAGGAAATCTGACCCCCCTTACCCTTTTCTTTTCCTAAAGCTATTGCACTTGCTCGGTCAGCCTGTCTGGCAAAATGCAGGGCAAGCCTGGATAGCACCAACAGAAGCTAGTTTGAGTCTTTGAAGAGGAGTAAACAGACCATAAAGGATTGATCACTATTAGTCTGTTTTTCTCTGGAAACCACACTGACCATGTAGCCTTAGAAAGTCATAGAAAAGTCCTCTTCTCTTCTGTATCTCAAGGCTTCAGTGGACTCAGTAAACCTGCTCTGGATTCAAACACCTATGGTTGAAAATTAACCATGTGCTGTTAGGAATCTATCCTGGACATATCGGCTACTAGAATCTATGCCTTTATTTATTGTTTGGTTGTTGTTTTTTTATTTGTTGACTGTCTAATAGATAAACCACCAGCGACATGGAAGCTCCCACCCACAGACAGAATGCATGAAACTGCCAAGTCCACCACAAAAAGCTAAACTTACAAGCCAAATATTTTATTTCCCTATTGTTCCCAAATCCACAGAGAAACAATATATATGTAGAGTGAGAGATCTATATCTATAGTGTAAATCCACATGAAACAGAGATTACATGGTTTATATTTTTACTTCAGAGAGACAAGCTGCCTGTTCACCTGTTGGTTGCCTTAGAAAGAAGTCACACACAAACTGGGAGCGGGAGAAAAAGGAGAAGCCAGAGAAGAAGGTGCCTTTGGACTGGTCGGATAGTTTCCCACCATTTCAGACTTGAAATGTTTAGTTGGATGTAAAGTGTTGAAGTGAACTCTGGGATTGGAAACCTTCCTCCACCCCCCCACAAGCTCTGCCCATCTGCCAGAGCATTCCCATTGACACTATTTCTCATCTGGATCGAACATTTGCCAAGCTCTCCCATGGTTGTCACGTCATCATCAGTGGACGACAAGACTGTACCTTCTTGCAGGATGGTCCAATCGGAGCCTTGGATCACTTCAGCTCTGCTTCGTAAAAACAAAAGTTAGTACACACACACGACACAAACACCGGGTCCATTTTTCTCTCCTTCGGGTTGTTCTTCGGTCTTGGTTCTGTGCTGCCATCTTTAAATCTGCCGTGTGTTTGAATGTTGCTGCGTCAGTGTTTGACAGCAGGGTCATTAACAGGGCCGTGGTGTCGACAGAAGCGCTTCCTTTGATTGCTTCCCTTTTTTAAATATTTCCATCAAAAGTATTTGCCTAACGAGACCTAATGTGGTATTAGCCTAACATGGACGTGCCTTTCCACGTACATCCAGACCGTCCTGTGCTTCTTTTAAGGAACTGACTCAAACGTTTTGTCACATTTCATTGGTGAACTACGGCCGTTGATTGTGTTTCCTGCTGCATTCATCACCAAGTAAAAAACAATGAATATTGTACAAGTTAATTTTCTTCCCTCCATGCGCTGTAATGTTACGCGATGATTATTAAGCACTTTAATCATATTTGACCAGTGATGCGACTATCACTGGTCTGCTGAGTAAAACCAGGCAGAAAATGAATAACTGTTTATGCAGCAGTTTGTGGAGAGGGAGGGGCTGGCCATGTGCTGTTTGTTTGGGCATGTGACAGTGATGGTAAAGAAGTACAGTACTGTGGTGTTTTGGTGAAGCAGAAAGGTCAGCAGTGGAGTTAGTCTTTACCTCTGTTGAAAATAAAATAAATGGCTCCATAGTTGTTAGTACTGATATGAGCATCAGCCTCATTGACTGACCAGCGAGTGAAAAGTCAGTCCTGCTCATACAGGCGCCATGAATGGACTTTTCACTTGATGTTTTAATTTAAAAAGTGTAATTTACATTAATGTTGAGCTAATTTGAAAAAGTTATATATAGGGATCAGTTCTGCTACGTTTTTTATTTCTGGGCATGTATCTGCAAAACTAAGCAAAAATAATAAGATAGTGTTCATGGTTTGTTTTCTGTTAGCATCGTTTGGTTTCGAGTTTTTTGGTCATGATGGTGACAGACTGTGTAAAACAGAACCTTCACTTCTCATGGACCCAGGTCGGTGTTGTTCTACACACTGTGGTTTGTTTTCTGATACAGGTGAGCTGCTGGTTTATTTAAATGAACATGTTTCTAAAATGAAGGTTGGATCAATGGGTCGTCTAAACCTGCCAGATATGATCAGAAATCCACCAACTGAATGGGAGCGGTTCACACCAGAACGCTACAAGAGCCGTAAGCAGTTGCTAGAATCGGAATGAAATAATGGAGTTAGAGAAGGTGACAGGCGGCAGTGCAGTGCATTCTGGGAAAGGCCAGGAGAGAGTGGGAAGGTGTGGAGTGGTGTCCCCACTGAGTACGAGCCAGAGGTGTGAGGGAAAGCTAACTACAGGACGCTAGCTTGCTACATACAACAGGCTGCGGCGTTCAACCACTACGATGGAAGTTGTCAGGTTGTTTATGCTGCGAGTTGTGACATCATCCCCGACCCGGTCACCGCCATATTGAGCCTAAAGCCTCCATTCAGTTTGATCCAGTTTATTCTGTGATGTGAAGCTGTATTTGCTCATTTCTCTCCTTTTTTTTGCATCCTTGTCACAGTTAAGTGTTTCTAAACATCAGGGAATTTACATAAGAATCAGGAACAATAGAAGTAAATACAAAATCAAGTTTTTAAATCATATCGTTTATTTTGTGTATCCATTAAATCCTCAATGAAACCATGTTTGTCAGGAAGGTAAACCTGTTTGTCGCATCTTTTATTTGCTGCCCAGTTTCAAGGACTGCATTGGATGATTATGTTTTAGCTGCAGATGAATGTTTGTTGTATTGCAGCCTTTAGTTCCTACTGATTGATAACAAACTAGACATACCAACACCCACAGATTAAATATTTAACCACATCATTCGCTTTCATCCAAAGGGCTCCCACACTGCGGCTGTCGCGTTCGGCTCTGAAACCAGTTCAATATCGTCCAAATCTCAACTACTGTCACTAGCTTGCAACACTCATTCACGGTGCTCTCTACCCTCTAAGGTACGTGATATGAAATGTGCATTGGAAGTACCTGGGCAATACACTAGAGTCAAAGCCTTTGTCTTCAAGTTTCTTTATTAAAGGGAGAGTAAGAAACAAGAACAACAAACTAGCAAACATTAATGATTTGATTATTGTGACAGGGCTTCCCATTTATCTCTGGAGAATGGCCGTCATTTAGCCACAGGAAACCCAGCTGATGGTATTGAGTCCTTTAGCATGCAGTGCTTTTAGACAGTAACTGGCTTTGTGTCGTTGAATTTGCAGAAGTCCCTCACACCTGGCATGCATGCAGCGAAAGTGGAGAGAAAAACTCATTTTCAACAGAAAGAAGTGTCCAGCATAGATAATAATGTTTTGTAGAGACTTCAAGCTTTCAACCCTGGGGCACACACACGATTCCCAGGCAACAATTCAAAACATTTGCAGGATATGAAACACAAATCGAATTGGAAAAACTTTCATAAGAAAATGATCTACACTCGTAGAAGATATGAAACCTCCTCAGTAGAAACATATGTATAGATAAAGGTGCAGTTATGTGGTCCTGTTATGAGCCTCCCCCTGGGACCATGTCACGGATAAACAGAACGACTCACCAGAGATGGAACTACTGCAGAGAAAACATGCAGTTAATGTTTATGCTGCAGAATTTCAAGAGTAGCCAAAGGTAGCAGAGTGAGGAAAAGTGGTCTTTATGTCCTCCAGCAGCCTAAGCCTGTAGCAGCATAGCTACCGTAAAATGTGAAAATTACCTAAGATACGCTAAGCTTTATCAGAAAGGAATGTTTGAAGCCTAAAAGCTTCACAGATTTAAACACGGAGCTGGTTTCAAATCAGAGTATTCTAAAAGATCGACATCACATGCTACATTTAACACCTCCGGAAACCACCAGGAAACCTGCTGTTAGGATCAAATTGGAAAAATATGATCTCTGATACAAGATGATGGAGTTTGATTATAGAGGGCTTTCCTAATCCTAATCTTGCTTTAAAGCCTGGTTTCGTGGTCTTACATTCTCTTGGTATTCCATAAGGTCACAACTTTTCCCAGCAGCTATTCCTTTTCACTTTCTAGCTGTGTTGTATGTTTGTGGATCACAGGGCAGGGAAGTGGACCATCAGTGATGGAGTGCTACACTTCACTAGGAGGATCTTATTGGTTGGTGGTTTAATAGAAAAACACAAAAACTAGTCCAGATGTCAGTGTTGAACTTGAGCTGTTAGAACCAGATGGAAAATATCTAAAGTTAGGATAAGAAAACCCTCATATGGGCTGTGAGGTAACATGCAGGCTGCAGCTCCTCTTTGCTGGGAAGGTTTCAGTGTAATTAATGGTTCAGCTGAGGATCCAGCTCCTGACTTGTTGAGGCTTAAATTTTATAAACAATAAAACTAATATTATAATTGGAAAATGATGAATATGATTATTTGGCCGTGTTCTGGTTGGCAGGAATATTCGATTCTTCTTCCAGATTGCAATTCATTGATTTTATTTAAAACTCTGTTCCAGTTTTTAGTTTTGGCCAAACTAACAGATTCAAGCAGTGTTACCATTAATATCAGTGAATGACGCCCACATATCGGCCCGTCCCATCTGTCTTTGAGGGTTTTTATTGTTTTTTTTAAATCATTAATAACACAAAGCAACACGAAAACACAGGAAGCTTTAAATTCACAGTGGCCTTCTCATTGTTTGGGTTCTGCTCTTAATCGGAGAACAAAACAACAGCAGGATAACAACTCTGATGCCCCTCCAACATCAACAGATATTAGGTATTTTATTTTATGTTTTTGTTTTTTCGGTTGGTTCAAATGAAATGATATATTTTATAGTATTCCTATCTATACATTTTTACCTACTGCCACCTATTTTAAGATACATGTTGGAAGCTGTAATAAATGTATTAAAAAAATATCCGAGCACAAAGTTGTTCTTTTTTATCTTTGTTATTTTGCTGATTCACATTGAGTGTCTTAAATTGTAAAAAATGTTTATTTCTAGTTATTTTTGGTTAAAACATTTGACTGGATAAATATATATTCTATATTTCCAATCTTGATTATTTCATATAAGGGTTTAAACCTTTTTTGGAGGGGGGGGGGTACTTTTGAATATCTGGATTTATTTTGTTCTATGTTAAACGTGGCTGAACCATTAAAACCGTATGTTCTGTCCTGATGGTGACTATTAAAGTCATCTAAGATGGTTTTTGTCATTCTGGACAAGCTGATTGGCTGGATAGGAACAGATTATCTTATAAAGCTATACCTGAATTGAGCAGATGTTTAATTCATTTACTGGCTAATGTAGGCACAAAGTGTTTAACTTGACAGGGGATTGCCAACCACCAAACAGACTTCAATTGGAAGGCTACTGGCTTTTGCTCCGTTTTATTTTGTGAAGATGTTTTGGCACCAATCCAGGAGTCTTAGTCAATTCATTTGGCTCGCCCTGCTTTGTGGTTTACAGGGGTTTCTATCCTGATCCATCCCATATCTGGGTTGGTTCTTGGCAATTTGTGTTTTGGCTGATGGGTTCCTGACATGATCTGCATTAGACTCTCAAACACCTGTTTTATTTTTACACCAGGAAGAGGTTTCTGGATTTTGTTGAACCAACTTTGATAATCATAGCAGTAGAATTATTCAGTTTAAATCAGTTTATATCCTGAGGAGAGAAAGAGAAAGATCTCAAAAGTAGGATTCCCAGCAGTAGAGCTTTGGAAGGCTCTTACCGGTACCAAAGGTCTGGTAGGTGATGGTATGACCCCATAAAAGGTTCAGCTCTAATTTCCTCCTCATTCACCGGGCTTTTAGTTTAAACTACCAGATTTTATAGAAGGTTGCCTTCGGTCTGGAGCTTTACTGTTGGAATACTGATATGGAAATCTAGAAGCTGCCTCCGTTCTGAAGTTATTGGTGAAACGTTAACCACTCTCAGGCAAAGATCCACAATCATTGGGTTTTCCTCCATAGACTTCCCCTTCATCTGGTTTCTCCTAAGTTCAGAACCTTTGTGAGGATTTTAGTTCAGCCACCAAACGTTGCTGCTCTTTATCTTCAGGTCCAACAGTTAGTTTTCTGTTCATCGTCAACCTATGGAGGTGGTTTTACTTTTAGTGATTGTAGCCTAATATGGAAATGAATCTATTGAAGAAAAGAAACGCTGTGTTTGCAGGCTGCTTAACTTTTAGTCCTGGTTTGTTATTTTTTGGGTTGTTGGACTTTTGAAGTTTGCTTATTTATGTGTTTTATTTGATGTAATTGTCTGTTAATCAAAGATGTCTGCTGGTATAGAAAAAACTTTAGGGATCTAGGAAGGATTTGAAGCCATAAAGACGAGATGAAAATCAAATGACAACCTGGTTGTTTGCTAGGAGTTTATTCTATCTTGTTGCCGTGCTTATTTAGCGTGATGGAGGCTAACCGTAGCACACAGGAGAGCGCTCCACCCCAGGGAGAAATAGTTCTACTTTTTCTTGGTATGATCTCAGGCCACATGCCCTTATTTCACTGACTCTCAGAGCTTAGATTAGCTGAGGGTTTTTCACAGCTCAGTTTTTATGTTGGTAAATCTGAGTAGTTATATGATGATGCAACAGTGGGGAAGGTTGGGTTGAGATGATGTTCCCCTGAACCAGAGGAATGGTGGTCATCTGAGAGGCATATGTTTGTGTTTCATTGTCCTCCTTTTGGCTTCATTACCCAACTTCTGTCTACTTTGGGTACTAGTAGGACTAGAAAGTTAACTAAACTAGTCATTAGTGGTCTGTAGGTTATGATGCTGTATAGGTCATAGAGCGATTTTACTTTTGGGAGTACTGTGTATGCATCCGCTCTATAACAGCAATAAGACTGCTAAAAACAGACACACTCCTCAGAAAAAAGTATAAATACGAACGTATAAGTAAAACCAGAACAATTAAATAAGATGACAGTGTTTGACATTGGAAGATATATTCAACTTTCCATAATCTTATAAAGTCCTGACAGATCACAGAAATGTTATATCGTTCTAAACATTAAGTAGAACTTGATTAGAAATTCTCAATAAAAGATAAAAAAGCTGTCTGTCTTTGTTGGTAAGGGTCTCGTGTCTCTGAAAAGATCCACCGGATCCCTGCGGTCTGTCAAAGCTCCCACTGGGGGCAGCTCACTCCTCTGCAGACCCAGCAACCTTCTGCTGGGAGCTTCTTGGTAAAGCCTCTGCAAAATGTTGCTTTGAAAGGAGCTGAACACTGACAACCTCGAGTTTCGCTGGTTTCACCGTTTAAAACCAGTTTGATCGTTGGCTTAGAGCTCTGAGCCTGTAAAGAGTAACATCCAAACACTAAACCATCTTCTGAACAAGTTCGCTTCAGCTGGTTTAAAACAAAACCGTAATCTGTGCATAATTATTCGCCATGTTTAATAGATCCTGTATGGAGAGTAATTATGAACAGGGACCCTGTAACCTACTGGGACTTTCCGATTAAATCAGGGATCCCTCTTGGCGTATTATGGTTTGTCTCTAAGTTTTACTCCTCGTCTTTGGTCTGTTTGAAAGTAAAAACAAGCATTTTGTATAGTTGCGTAACAAGATTGATAAGCATTTAGGCTAGCAGGCTTGTTAGCACTTGCTTTTTGGAAGGTAAAGCATAAAACATGTTTAGAAATTTAAAGAGGTAAAAAGAAATACTGTAAATCTTTTCAGATTGATGATTTTTATTAACTTTTTATGAATATGGTGTTTTATTTCATCTTGTGAGCTCTGTGTTTTTAGGCCAAATTGACACACATTGACACATCCTCCACATTGGAGGCTTTGTGTAAAGTTAGGCAGAGCAGAACATGTGGACCCACCTGGTCATCTAGTTTTCACGGACTACAGGTGGAGCTGCTAAAGAGCTGATGAGCTGCTGCTAAACCCAATGAGCCTGAAGTGAAACCCAGAGTTTCTCTGTAGATTCCTCCTCCATCTACCTTGTTGTTTCATCGTTTGAAGCATGTTGTGAAGCAGCCTCACAGCACCACCATGACTCTGGTTGGACGGATGGGTGCGTGTTGCCTCACCAGTCGGTTTCTGGTAAATGTGAGACGGCCAGTTTTACTTCCATACAAGATCTCTAATGTGATGGATAGTTTGAGGATCGGCTGGCTGAAGTAATGAGAAAATACATCAACATTTGTATGAATTGAATTCAGTTTATTTCTATAGCACCAACTCACAACACGTCATCTGAAGGCACTTTACAGAGACCGTACAGTAGATTGGTTACAGCCGTCTGCTATCTGATCAATGCCTCTCTGCCTTTGTGTTGCTGTCGGCTGTGAACTGAGCTACAGTGGATGGGACTTTCAGAGAGTTCAGCAGCTGAGCTTCTAACAAACTATGAATACAAACATTTCTTGTTCTTTTCACCTCAAGAACCAAAAACCTTTGGCTTCTCGTGGAGCAGGCTTAGTAGAGACCTTCGGCGATCTTCATAGATCAGGCCCAACACTTCTGTGTTTTCTCATTTTCTCTCTACGGTTTGCTTTGACTTGGCTGTAAACCTTCCCAGGCTGATGAATGTTAGTGGCTTGCTTCTTATCTTTTGCTGAATTTCTTTAGATCAGGACATGACTTCTAGCGTTTACACGTCTTTTAAGGCTCGGTCATGCCTAACATGATAAAATGAGATGACACATCTGGACCTTTATACTCTGTGTGGCTTTTCCCTGTACCTAGTATTCTGGCCGACTCTAGGGGGCATGCATCAGGAACAGACCACAAGCTTACAACAGCCCACAACATGTAGCCTTAGATATCACAGCTGTTTCTAACCTCCTCAAAGCCTCATCTGTTGACTGTAGTGAAATCTGTGGGCCCAACATTGAAGTTAGTGAACGTCCCTCGTGGGATCTGTCGCTTTCTCACCATGGTTTTCCACATGGAGCTGTTGGCATCAGAACAAGTGCTAAAATAACACGACCTCACAAACACGACAGATATAATCCAGGCTTTATTCTACTTCCTGCTGTCAAATGGGTTCAAAGCCTGGAAATATCTGACAGAAAATACTGATTCTTTAAAATTACAGTTGTCATTGAATTTGATCACAAATGTAATAAAAAACGTAAATTTTGTATTTGTTAAATTGAGGACAGACAAATGTTTTTCTTGTGCTTTCTTGGTTCTTCTGAAGATAGAAAAGTTTGAATCAACTAACTGAATAGTCTCTGTAAAGTACCTTAAGATGAGGAGTGTTGGGAATGAACACTGTATGTAGACTATAGATACACACACACCTGAGGACAGGTGAGAGATGCCAGGGAACCTGACAGGCAGGGAGGAAGGCGTAGTACCCGGAGAGAATGCAAACTCCATGCGGAAAGACCCCGGGCCGGGAATCAAACCTGGAATCTTCCTGATGCAAAGCAGCAGCGCTACCCACTGGTGCACCGTTCAGCCTGACTATGAACTCTAGAGTTATAAGAGGCCAACGCGGAAGGTGGGGGTCTGGATCCTCATGATCCGATCAGGAACGTTGCTGGCTTGGGAGGCCAGCTGGTTGGTGGCGATCTCTGCTCACTCGTCTCTAGTCCTGTTTGTTTTCCTGAATGTGATTGAACATTAGGTTTGATGTTTTTTCTAAAACCGTTTTTAGTATCAATTTAAACTTTCAAGAACAGAAAGATGTTTGGGAAAAGGAAAAGGCTTCGACTGGACTCGTTCTTCACAGTAATCAGGGATGGAAATAGAGCGAACAGGAAGCGGGCCACACTGAGGCCGGACCTGCTCTGGAAATGCAGGAAACATTATCTAGAACCGCTCTTAACTTTTCTGTCACGGAGCTCTGAATCATTTGCACATTCAGACTTTTAGCGGTTCGAATGTGGTCTAAGCTTATCATTGTTTATGTAAACAACTGCTTTCAGGTTCTTGGTTTAATATTTCAGGACCTCTTTTCAGCTCAACTCCTAGAAGGATCCAGTTAGCCATAGCATTGCTTTGGTGCTGATCTGCTCTAGATTACATTTAGATAATATTGTTCTAAAGTCTTAGACCAGCTACCAAGACTGGATGTTGTTCAGTTAGTTTCTCTACAGCCAGTTGGTAACTGTTTGAGACAACAGTGGGTTACGCCTGTTATGTAATGAAGTCAGTAGCTTTTAATAAAGCTTGGCTTGATTTTGATGTCAGTGTTCGGAGCAGAGCCTTAAGGAGCTGCTCTCTCTGCAGTCGGACCTGGTTTATCAGGCGGTCTTCCATCTGAGGGGGGAGATTCAGATCTGTTGGTTTTCCATCTGGATGATGTCCTCAGTATCGTGTACTGTGTGATCTTTGCCTTCGTTTTAAAACTAGTTAGAGTGTTTATGCTTTGTTTCTCGGTAACGATTCCTCACTTTAAACTTTACAGGGTGTCGGGTAGAGCTGCCCCGATTACAGGATCTGTGAAAAGCCTGACTATTCTGAGCCCAATCATTCGAATCTTGACCAATACAGATTTCTTTTTATAACTCACACTGTTGGTTATTTTAAGACACCAGATATTTTAATCTGATCTTAATCATTGCCTGTGAAACCATAACAACCTCTGAACTAACTGCTCTCAAATATTAATTCAAGTTTAAGCCAGTGGAAGGTTTACAGAGGTAGATCAGACGGATGGAAAAGGTCAGGTTCACATACAAGTATGGGCCGATCACCGATCTCCCAAAATAAAGAAAATCGATCGTGGATGACTCTGCATCCTTCTTAATGTCTGAATGTTGGGCCAATAACAACTAACTACTGCATCTCTGCTGCCTCATCAGCATGCATCCAGTAAAGGAAGTGTAATGTGACAACTATAACAGAAAATATGAAATAAAAACCCTAAAGATGTACCTTCATCTACTGAGGAATAATGTCCATCATTATTTCATTGGTTTTCAGATTAGAAGGTCGAAGCTCAGCTGGCCTAATTAAGTATCCTATCAACCTACTGACAGACATTTCTTCCTGCTCTGTCTAGTTCTGACTTTGTTTATTGAAAATAGGTTTTATAATGCAACTATTTCCTCTTTGTAAAGCTTTCATTTGAATCCACATTCCACCTTTTTGGGGTCAGAAACTCAGAATCCAGTCGTTTCACTTTTTTTTTTTGGAATAATCAACTTGTTTTTTGTCAACTCAGCACAAAAAATCCTTTATGTGAGCTGGTTGGTGTTTACATGCAACTAAAAAACCTTCCTTGGAGGCAGCGTCGCCTGACGCCTGGTGCCTCCGTTGCTGTGGGCTTTTCAGGGCCACTTCTTTATGCCTCTACTGTTTCCTACCGATGTGTCTCTCAATACGACTCTGTTGAATTTATCAGAAGAAAATATGTCCGATATGGCCATGTATCTGAGCAGAAGAAAGCAGCTGAGGATGGGAGGACAAGGCCAGCTTGATCACAATAGGAGAAACGGAGGCAGAGAATGGGAAGGATGGGGGAGGAGAGGGTGGCTGGTAGGATGGCTCGAGTTGCTAGGGTATGTCAGACTGTTGCTGAGAGCCAGGCCTGCTATTGGAAGCTACTTGCTTGGCAGGAGAGAAGCAGAGAAGAGAGAGAAGTAGCTAATGAGTATTGTGGCCTGGTTGCTGAGACAGCACCGGGTTTATTTATAGAGTGATGGCTAGTCAGTCCTTAGATACCAACAACGAATGGGCTGTCAGGGAAGGAGGTGCTTTAACCAATGGCAGCGCAGGAAGAGGCATGCCAGATTGAGGAAGTGCTGTGAATGTGCCTGAGTCTCTTAAAGAGACAGTGCAGATTTCCCAGTACTAGGCAGATCTTCTCTCTCTCTCTTGTGCCACCAGAGTGGGAAGCAGCTCACCTGTCCCTGGCTCTGGACACACCTAAACACCATCATTTCATTTAGATGAACAGATTCCTGATTTCTCTGCCCCTTAATAAAAATGTAAAGGAAGCAGTAAGTTTGAAGAGAGCAGGTTTCTAAATGACTTTCAAAAATAATCCACACTAATCTGACTCTAAAACCCTTCTGTTATTATTATTTATTTATTTTTGGGTGGAAAATATTCTCTTTAAGTTCTTTTCTGCTTGTTCATGTGTGAAGATGAAGAGAAAGGCTTTCATGCTGTGGACACACAGTGGGAGCTCCACTGTGGCCTCCTTTCATTCCTCCAGCCTCGCCGCCTTGTTTAGAGCTGGTTTTAACCGCTGGATTAAGGACTGGAGTTTGACACCCTTCCACTGACCAGCTCCACTAAACCAGATGAGCTTTAGCCGTGTGAACAGGTTTTTGTTCTGTGAAAGCTTGCAGCATTCAGCCCCTCCCACAGTGGGCTGTACACTGGAGCAGCATCTCTTTTCTCTCCGTTGTCTCAGCTGTGTTTGATTCCCAGAACTTGGTTCTCAGAGACCTTTCTGTGAACTTCCCCATCATGTTTTAGCAACCATTCGTGTTCCATGTTGACTCGCTGTCTCAGCTGTTATTATCCTTCTTCTTCCTACTGGTTTCTCTAAGATGATCTGCAGTGTAGATCCAAAAGTAAAACGAAGGTATGGAAACCGTTTGAATGTAATTTTAAGGGTAACACTTCAGCTCCCGTGATTGTGGGTGTTTATATTTTAGCCTCCACTCCCTGCTTTGAACAGGTTTATGCTCTGGGACGCCTCGCTGTTTGTGTTAGCGCTGGATGTAGAAACAGAAAACGGATCTTTTCCATCTCATTTCACAGCTAATTAAATCTGTTATTTTTCTCTTTCGCACTCCTACATCCATCTAATCCATTGTAGCGTCTTTTTCTGCAGGCGGTATAAAGAGCCAGTCTTCTTGTAATTTGGGGGCTCAGCCGTCTCCATGCGGCTGCTCCCTGCCTGCTGTAAATCTTCCTGTCAGTAGGTGAGCTGTAATACGAGCTGTGCAGCAGGCCTCACATGTCCTGTTTTGGCTGCTTGCTTGCTGACCCCTTTTCACAGTTGCAGTAGTTGTGCAGCCAGACTCTTCCAGTCAAAGTTAAGTTTAGCTTTCTCCTCAGCCGTCCTGGAGGCACGATCATCTCAAGACCTGCTTGTTCCATCTGACACCTGTTTGTCCGTCAGGAATGTCTTATGATCAAGTCATAAAAACCAGCAAAGTCTGAAGGAAACGCTTGGATGTGAGGAGTCCTAGTGTGAAGATCGTCTAATCTGATAATAGTAAGGTCAGGAAAAAGGTGGAGGTGATGCTTGATCAGAGTCTCTAACTACTTTGCTTTTCAAAATCATGGTAATAATCAACAGTTTAGTGATCAGATAATGAAAGTAGCCAACCTACTAGAGCAGTGACTGCAAATATTTTCTATTCTAAGCTCCTCAGGTCTCATCGTTTTATCCACACCTGATTTCATTAAAAAATCTCCCATGATGCATCTGTTGCCATCAGATTATTTGTCTAACCTGAAGATGCAACGAGCTGCTCAATGTTAACGAGTCGTTTCTCTTCTAGTTCCCGTAAAAGTGTTGGGTTTTTTTTTTCTTGGATATTTTTGTCTGATATTTCAGCCCAGATGCTTTCGGTCCAGATGAGTTTTAAAACGTGCAGTTCTGGTTTCTGGTGTTGCACACCGGTGTTGCAGCATGATGGGGCGACGGTGAAGAGAGGATTCACGATACATGGATGCTTTGGACCATGAGGCTCAATATTCTCCAACAACAGCTCCTCTAGTTGGCATCGTTTCAGAGCGTTCATGAGGCACCAAGTAAAACCAAAACTAAAAGACAAATTCTTTAACGCATTTTTGCTCTGAATACAATAACTGTTTCTGCACTATTGTTTCAATCAGAAATCTGCTTTTAGAGATCAGTTCCTTGGAAAGCTTCCTTACAAAGTTTTTTCTCACAGGTTTGCAGCAGGAAGTGTTTTCAGTCGTCGGTACTGCTGTCCTGCAGCTTTTGCCTTTCTCCTCTTCAAACACACCTGGAACAAATAAATGGTTGATAAGCAGGCCTCTGCTAAACCTTCAGACATGCCAAGGCGGTCATTTGGCCTTTAGTTTCAGGTGTGTTGGAGCAGAGATGCATGGACCAACACTGCCGCGTGTTCAGGGCCTGTTTGTGTCGATATATCTGGTCCAGTTTAAATCCAACCTGAACGATTGTGAACGACCCATTTCTGAATGCAGAGGAAGACCATGAGATGATTCCTCTGTTGGACTCATGACTTGTTTCAAAAGTTGTGTTTTAAGTCTGTAAAATCCTCCTAACAAATAAATGCTGTTGGTCGGAGGGAGAAGTGAGTCGAATCCTGCTGAATTTCAACCAATTTTAGAAAACATTGTCAGCTTATTAAAAAGTTTCTTTCAGAAAAACGTGAATGTGGAGATTGATAAAAAGTGTAAAATGTTGAAATGGACACTCAGAGGATTTATTTAGAGAGAAGAGAGGTCAGCAGCCAGGTACCATAAACTTGGTCCAGTCACACCTCTGCTTCTGTTTTAGGTCAGGCACAGTGAAGGACCCCTCAGGGAAATCAGAATAGGAATTGAATTTCTACAGCTAGAACTAAACTTTGGATCAGATGATGTTTGTTTTTGTTTAATGATGGTTCAGAATAAACGTCCTTCTTTAGTTTCTTGGTGTCTTCCTCTGCAGCCGTTCCAGGTCTGGTTTAAACTGATCTTAAACAAAGATATCAGGAAAATACTGGCAGCTTTATTATCCTTAAAGCACATTTCAGCTGCTGGTCGGGGATGTCGCCACGGAAACAAGCACACTGTTTAACTAGGCTATGATCAGAGACGTAATCATTGATGGGCGCACTCCTCGCAGGTTTGAATGTTCAGAACTTTTTAATGATCTTAATCCCAACCTTTCCATGAAGAGTTTAGATTTTCAACATTCTGGAAAGAAAATGTGCTAAAAATTGTCCTAGTTTCTGAGTAGAAAGCAGCAAAAGATGATTTTAACCACTAAACCAAACCAGATATTTTCAACAATCCATAAAAAAATGTATTGATGTTAAATATGGCGACACTAATTATTCTGACATCAGTCGAACCGATCTCCAACATGTGCTGCTGTTTTTCTTGTTTTTTTTCCTATTCAAACGATAAAATCGATAAGAAGTGTTAAACCGGTTTCAATTGAAACAGGAAAGAAACATTTGTTGACAGTTTGAAGCCTAGATGGATCAGAGGGAGCGCCTCACGCAGCGGCTGGAGGTTTCGGCGAAGACATGCATGCAGAAAGATTTTTCAAAGGGTCCCAGCTGGTTGTTTCTGACGTCTGCAGGACGAGCCGCACTGAGCTGTTTGAAGCATCGGCAGAGTTGAGCCAATGAGGAGAGAAGACTGAGAGTTTCCCTCTTTCTCCACAGGTGCAAGCAGCTCAGGATGTCCACCCACCTCCTCCTCCTCCTCCTCCACCTCCTCCTCCTCCTCCTCCTCCACTGCCCAGGGCTTCTCCCTCGCTGAGCCAGCCATGACCAGCCAGCACACACACACACACCCCTCCTTCAGCTCCATCCACTCCATGGCCGAGCAGCAGCAGGTAAATGGGATGTCTGACGGGAGGTGCGGGGGGGGGTGTGCAGTTAATAATCTGCAGACAGAGAGCTGTAAGTCGGAGGAGCTGTGAGGTTCCTCTGAGCTCGTTCTGAGGCCCTCATCCTTCACCAGATGCCAGGAACATCCTGGTCTTTACTTTTTATAAAATGACTTTCAGCTCTGAGGCCAGAGCCTCTAATGTTCACGGAAATGACGCCGTGGACCCGTCCAGGTACGTTCCTCCACGCCTCTGCTCTCATGAAACAGGCTGCTGATGATGATGTCATCATCAGTCGTCATCAGAGGATCTCTGAAGCGCCTCAATAGAGAGACGTCCAGAGGGGTCTTCTCTGCGGTGTGATGTGGCCCCAGTTCCTGTGCCAGTTCTTTGAGCTAATAAGTGTGGACTCCTGTCACCATGTTAGTGGATCTCATGACATTAGAGGACTGAGCGTGTGGAAGCGCCTCCTTGTTTACATCCGAGGATCTCGATCCATCCAGTGTGAAGCGAGCAGAGGCGAAGGACGAGACGTTCCTTACATCACAGAGACTTGATGTTTGGTTTTCAAGCTCTTCCAAAGAAACGCTTCCACCAAACTGGAGGTGTTTGGTCTAAATGTTAGAAAACGGAACAAAAATCCTAAAACTCTGAGCTGATTTCTGTCCAAAACGCATTAACCTGCATCATTAGGGTCGTCTCCCACAGAAAGGTCCCCACTGTGGTGCCAGCAGCAGCAGCTTTTTGTTCCTGCTGCTGCCAGAACTAGTTGAGGTTCCGTCTTCTGATTTCCACCTGTTTCTGTTCTCCAGGTGCTGTCTGATATGACCATACTCCAGCGGAGGATCCCCCCTAGTTTCAGAGACCCTGCCAGCGCCCCACTGAGGAAACTCTCAGTTGACCTTATCAAAACTTACAAGCACATCAATGAGGTAGGAAATACCGATCCAAGCAGAACCACCTGATATTACTATGAACTCTGCTTCTGGATCATGTCTTAAGAGTTTTGCGGTCTGCTCTGCGAGCGCCGGTTGCGCAGTGTTTGTTGATCTGGTTCTGGTCCGTCTCTCTAGGTTTAAAGGGTGGTGCTGTCTCATTTGTTTACAGGTATACTATACGAAGAAGAAGCGGCGGGCCCAGCAAGTCCCTCCTGAGGATAGCAGCACGAAAAAGGAGAAAAAAGTTTACAATGACGGCTATGATGACGACAATTACGATTACATAGTCAAAAACGGAGAAAAGTGGCTGGACCGCTATGAGATCGACTCACTGATTGGGAAGGGCTCCTTTGGACAGGTGAGACCATCGGTGCAGACCGTCAGAGAGCAGGAATTCTGGGTAATGAAGGTAACAAAAAGCAGCGCCTCCCTGATGAACTGATGAAACCATCCTGTTGCTGCTTTGCTCTGAAATGTTGCAGGTCTGCAGATAATGTTTTATGCCTCCCCCATGTGGCCACTTGTGGAAATGCAACTCTTCTTAAATTTGATATGGCATCTTGTCTTCGCTCCATATAACCTGCTGCTCTGTTCAGCAGGTGAAACACACGCTCTGTTTTTGTTTTTATTTGTCTGCAGGTAGTGAAGGCCTACGACCACCATGAGCAGGAGTGGGTCGCCATTAAAATCATAAAGAACAAGAAGGCATTTCTAAACCAGGCACAGATTGAACTACGCCTGCTGGAGCTCATGAACAAGCATGACACTGAGATGAAATATTACATTGGTAAGAGGAGCATTAATAACACAGGGCATGATGTGCATGACTCAGCAATGGGCTTTCGTTACTTTAAAAGTTTCTTGGTGGATGCAGTGTGTTCTGACTTCTTTAACTGGTCAGGCTGCAAGTTCCCAGTTAGACGGTTTCTGAAATATAGTAGAACCAAATGTGTTACGATCTCCACAGACTAAAGCTTCCAACTTTCTGCCAGTAACATACTGGCTGCTCTAAAAGAGTCCAGCTAGATTGTAAAACTGCCTGAAAAAGGCTCCAAGCTGCTGCTTAGTTTATTTGCTGCTTTTAATAATGTTGCGTTTTTACTTTGTTTGAGCTTTTCTGCAACCTGCTTGTCTGATACTGAGCTTCAACTCTGAAGCTTCACATGTATAAAATCCACATCAGAGCTGCAGCCCTGACCTGTTTTATTCTGATTTGGTCTGCAGTCAAGGCTCTGCTCACATCTCAGTTCATGGACAAGGTGGAGAGTGATGCTAAAAAAGATCCCCCCCACTTCTTGGATTTCAATCCTTGGAGGATCAGCTGTTCCGCTGCATTGTTAATGTTTATACCAAACCCAAAGAGCAGAAAAAAAGACTGTTACAGATTCGATCATTTCAGGATTTATTAAATAAAGACAAAACGGCAACGAAGGGTTTGTTTAAAAACAAGTAAACCCTGAATCCCTGGAAGCAAACAGAATAAATGATGGACATACGTGGAAAATAATTCAACTGAAAGGATTTGTTCCTTCATTCGTTTTCCTCACTGAAATCTTTAATTAAGCTTCATTTAACCCGACCTTTGAACCAGAGCGAAGGGCTCTGCCAACTTAACCTGCATCACTGGATTACAGTTGCTGCCATCTAGTGGCTGCGGCATGAAACACGCATCATACGGGTTCACTACAACCCGCTGCTGCCAGTCACTCACCCCAAGGCTGCTGCTGCTCCCAACAACTTCCTGATTGTCTTTTTCAAACAAACGTCTCTGATTCACAAACTGAAACAATTTTGGTTTAAACAGTGACTTTCTGGGAGGAGAAGAAAAGAGACATTAAAAGAATACAATCCGTTTAGAACAAAGAACCAAGTCTTTACACTGAAACTCTTCTGATGTTTTTTATAACCTGTGGACTCAGCCAGCTGCTCTCTGTTCTTTTAATGAGAAGCATTCAGCTCTAAGTCAGCATGATTCCTGATGTTTCTGCACACCTTGCTTATCGTCTGTTAACCTCCATCCTTTTCTCCCATCTATCTGTGTCTGTCTGTCGGTCTGTCTCTGTGCAGTCCACCTGAAGCGTCACTTTATGTTTAGGAACCATCTCTGTTTGGTGTTTGAGTTGTTGAGCTACAACCTGTATGATCTCCTGAGGAACACCAACTTCAGAGGAGTTTCCCTCAACCTCACCAGGAAATTTGCACAGCAGCTCTGCACAGGTGGGTGGAAGGAAACAGTCGACCCTCTGCAGGCTACAGAGTCCGTTTTAAACGGATTCTGACCCAGAGGAGGTTTGCACATCATGAGAGATTCTCAGTGCTCATCAAACCAGCTGAGGACCACAGTATGATTTAAATTGCTTTTAGGTTCCTGGTTCTTGCATGCATGGATGCATCCATACATGAAGACAGAACTGTGCCCTGAATAAATGTGCCTGATGTTTTGTGTTTGTTTTTTGCATCCAGCATTGTTATTCCTGGCCACCCCAGAGCTGTCAATCATCCACTGCGACCTGAAACCAGAGAATATCCTTCTGTGTAACCCCAAAAGATCTGCAATCAAAATAGTGGACTTTGGATCCTCCTGCCAGCTGGGACAGAGGGTGAGAGTAAAGTCCTGGCATCCGGGGGTGTTGGGAAGGTGGGCTGAAGGACGCAGCCTTCCTGGATCTTTGATAAGTAAACAGCTCAGCATTAATAATCCGATTCCTCCCGATAAAAGTTTTCATTAGTAACAATAAAAAGTAGTCTGTGCTTCACTGTGCTGCAGATATTCCAGAATCAGCAGCCTGCCTGTCTTTGTATTATGGGATGTGTTGAACTGGGAGGTGTCTGTGGCTTCCCTCTGACCGATCCCTCTCAATGAGCTCTACGGACCAGAACCCGTCTGTCTGATGAAATCACTTTCTTTGTTGTGCAACCAGAAAGTGACTTTTTGTCGCTCTGTGTTTCAGCATAAAAACCCAGCAGAGAGGATGTCTCTGATAGTTTAGGTTCCCTGGTGTCTGGGTGTTTCCTCATCTGTGATGGACAGCCTGTCTCCCCAATGAGTGCAGACCCCGCCCCCTCTAGAGCTTCTCTATTAAACTTTAGATTATTCAGCTTCATTCACCTTCTGCTCCTCATCTGTTGAAAACTGGTTAAAAATATAAAAACCAATCATAGTTTGTATTAAAACCCACTAAAACGAGCTGCTTGCTTTGCTGCCTCCTTCACCAACATCCGTCCTCAGTCTGACTCCTCTGTGTTCCTGTTCCCAGATCTATCAGTACATACAGAGCAGGTTTTACCGCTCTCCTGAGGTCCTGTTGGGAATGCCGTATGACCTGGCTATCGACATGTGGTCCCTGGGATGCATCCTTGTAGAGATGCACACAGGAGAGCCTCTCTTCAGTGGCTCCAATGAGGTGAGTGGATTAAAAGTAGAAACCTTTTTACGGTTGCATGGAGTGTTTCTGCAGAGCGACTCCACCACCAGGATGAGCGTTAGTGTTTGCTGCCTCAACAGGTCGACCAGATGAATAAGATTGTGGAGGTGTTGGGGGTCCCGCCCAGCCACATGCTGGATGCAGCTCCTAAAGCCAGGAAGTACTTCGACAAGCTGTCAGACGGCTTATGGACCGTGAAGAAGAACAAGGATGTCAAGAAGGTTTGATCCACCTTCCATCATATTTTACGTAATCTTCAGGTGTCTCAGCTGCTGTTTCATGATATGAGAAATGTTGTGAACTGTTGAGCAAAGTTCCAGGAAGAAAGTACTACTCCTCACATTTCCAGAGGAATGTTAGACTGGCTTCACCGCTTTGAACAGATCGGTGTCCTGCAGGGTGACCATCATGTCAGATCGGTTCTGATCAGGCTGATTTACATCCTCAGAGGTCTGGTCATCCACCATCTGCAGGCAGAGCTGAAAGGGCCCATTGAGCCCAGAGCTTCTCCACAGGTTGGACCTGAGCTGGTCTCCAGGCCTGTGATGTAAATCAGTCAAGGACTCAACCATAGAGAGGAAATATTTCAGCTCCTGAAGGTTTAGACTGAACCGGTGGTCTGTAAAGTTACGTCTCATAATGTGTCTGTGTGCTCCAGGAATACAAACCTCCAGCTACACGTCGTCTTCATGAGATTCTAGGTGTAGAGACTGGAGGCCCGGGGGGGCGGAGGGCCGGAGAGCCGGGGCACGCCCCCTGTGACTACCTGAAGTTTAAAGGTACGTCGTCACAAGAATTCAAAACCACTCAGGAGGAGAACAAAATGGGAAACGGTCCACCCTGAGCCTGGAGGGGTCGGTAGTCCGTATCTAGAGAGCAGCGGTTTCCTGCTATCAGAATGAACAGAATCATGTAGCCTTCGTCCCGTTTTCCATCCAACGCAGTCCTGCATATGATGGTGGATTTTTTTCCTCTCACAGATCTGATCTTGCGCATGCTGGACTACGACCCTAAAAGCCGAATTACGCCATTTTACGCCCTGCAGCACAACTTCTTTAAGAAAACGACAGATGAAGGAACCAACACAAGCTCATCTACATCCACGTCTCCTGCCATGGACCACTCGCATTCAACCTCCACTACTAGCTCTGTTTCTAGCTCTGGTAAAAAGCCACACTCTGCCTGTTCAGACTGACTGCTGTTGCATGAATGAACCAATGAAAACGTAGAGATCCTGTCAAAGCTGACAGATGTTTAAACAGAACCGAGTTTCTGACAAAGATCCAAATAAAAACTGAAGGGCCACTTTAAGATGAGTCTCCATGACGACCTCTTGAAGTTGGGTAGAAGTCGACCAATCAGCCGGTGATGGTTTGACGGTTTGTTCCTCTCAGTTCCTCCAGTGTTTCCTGGCCTGAGACGCTCTGCTTAGAGCTCATGTTGGGATCCGCTGGGCCGGATACGGGGGCTTCTGATTGGCTGGAGGAGCTCTGAGGCTGCCTGTGATGCTCAGTGTGTGAACGATGAGAACGGCGCTGATGCGAGTCCTGTTTGTTTCCAGGTGGCTCCAGTGGTTCTTCCAATGACAACCGTAACTACCGTTACAGCAACCGCTACTACAACTCTGCTGTCACCCACTCAGACTATGAGATGACCAGTCCTCAGGTATGTGTGCTGCCCCCCCACTGGTTAAAAGGCCAATGTGCTTCAGCTGTCCTGACAGAACAGTTAACCAGAACCTAAAACACCTGAAAGCTTTTTACACTCATAATGTTTTGGATCCTGGATCCTGTGTCAAATAAAAACTATTTTTCACTCTAATATTTGTCAAAAATGTCAGATATGAAAAATAATTCTCAGTTAAAGAAGTGGTTTCCTAATTATTGACGTAGATGGAATTCGTTTTTTCTCATGTCTCCTGTTTGACCGTTGATCTATCTGCTGCTTCCTGGTCACAAGTATCATTAGTACTCAACATGCTTCAGTACTTATCAAATACTGAAGTCAGTTAAAAAACAAGCTACTGTTTTACCACAAAACAGGAGGTTTTTAAAAATGTACGAAAGCAATTAAAGTACCCAAAGAGCTAAAGTATTAAATATGTCAACAATGAAAGAGAAAACAAACGGCTCGAGTGCTGGAAGTTCAGACATCTGAGAAACTAGCAACAAGTGGAAGAGACCAACCAGATGAGAGCTAATGCTAATGCTAATGCTAGCTTTAGCCTGTGTCGGCTAGCATGTGCTGGATATAGCTGCTCTGTCTGTGGATGAACTGGTCGCATCTTTTATTTGGGTTTGACGCTTCATTCAGAGTTTCATCTTAAAATGTCTCCATGATTATCGTTAGGATTGCAGACCCGTGTCTCATCCCTCTGGTTTTACCCCCCCCACCAGGCTCCCTCCCAACAGCAGATGAGGATGTGGCCCGGCAGTGATGGTGGAAGTGGGGGTCAGGACCCAGCATACACCCAGTTGCTGCTCCACAAACCAGCTGCCACCCAACAACACCAGCGCCACTTTTTGGACCCGCCCCACCACCCCCACCCGACTTACTCTCACCATGGAAACGGTGGGCGTGGACTACGGCAGGGCGGACAGACGGGCATGGGTGGAGGCGGGGGTCAGCAGGGATCCTCTCCCCAGATGAGTGACAGCATGGATGTGGGCGTGTCCCTAGGGCTGCACCACCTGGGGGCGGTGTCTTCCATGGAGGCCTCTCAGTTTGGCTCTGCATCTCTGCCCCTCGCTCTGCCAATCGGACTGTCTGCCTTCCGGACTCGGACGGCCCCCACCGCCCCAGGGCCTCAAGCCCCGCCCTCGGAGGACTACTACCCCGCCTCCAACAACAATAACCCTGCTGCAGGGGGCAGAGGGAGGCCGGACTCGGACGAAGGGCCAGCCAACTCTTGATAAAACCTGAACCACGCCCTAAAGCCATACAATTTTAACTACAACTACTCCAATTACACACAAACAGCCAGAGTTCAGAGACAAACAGGTGAATTTTGAGCTGGAGGAGACGATTTCTTCTGCATGAGAGGAGGAGAAAGGAGGAGAAGGATGCTGGGAATACTTTTCCTTTTATCCTGCTTTGTTTGTTGTTCTTACGGCTGTAATTTGTAAGGAATGATTGACAAGTGTGTTTTAACAGATATTCCTGATTAATATTATTTGATTTTTCTAAGGTTTGAGGAGTTTTGTGGTTTTTTTGTTTAAGTCAGGATGAAGGGGGGGCTTGTTTTTCCACTCTCCTCCAGACTGGAGTGTTGTTCTACAAACCATTCTCTCTCTTTTAACCTTACTAGATTTAGATTGACATCCCCGTCTATCAGCAGACTTAAACACACACACACCTCTGTTTCTGTCATCTGCAAAATGCCCCACCTGGAAACAACAACCGTCCTTTCATTCTGAAACATAGATCTATGTTTCATAACGTTTCATTATGGAACATAGATCTATAAGTAATGTGTGTGTGCATCAGGACAGCAGCTGATTTGTGAGAGAGAAAAGCTGAACATGCGTTGTTGTTCAGAACAGTTTGTTGCCGAGCGGCGCGGCGGCGGCCGAGGTGGAGGTGGGCGGAGAAGGTGATGGGACAGTGATGCCTTGCCAACTTTCAAACGGATCTCCTTCTCTTCCTTATCCCTCCTCCACTCCCTGCACTCTTCTTGATCTCCTTCTTCTCCTGTTGTGTTTCTCCTCCAGACAGCTCCTCCTCTCTGTGCTGCTAATCACCATGACAACTGGTCTGGATTGCTGCTAAAGATCCAACACAGATCAATTAAGAAATGAAATAAAAACAAATAGAAACAGAAATGAAAAACTTTTTAACCCTTGTGCTTAAGAAAAAAATGATAAAGTAAGAACCACTGCATCTCAATGTATTTATTACTATTTAACAAGAAAAACAAACTGAAAGTAACATTTTTTCTGCTCTTCTTTGTTTGGTTGCCTTCTTTCTGCAGGTAAGCTCTGATTGGCTATTGTAACAGTGACAGTAACTGGTGACATGGGAATGTCACTGGTTGTGGGGGCTGGGTGAAGGGGAAGGGTCGGGGCAAAATAAAGTTGGATATATAATACGAATAAAGAGTATACTTTTGCACACCAAAGTCAACAAACATCAGATCTCTGCCTTTCTTCCTCCTTGTTTTACTCATGATTCAAACTAGAGCCTCACTCCTCACACACGACAGGGAAACCAAAGGGTTTCATCAAGTAAATGGTTTTTAATAACTGCAGGCATTCTGGGAGAGATGAACATAAAGAAGGTTCTGGAAAGAGCTGCTTGCTATGAGTTTAAACAAACAACAGAGCTGCATGTGTGTTGGTCTGCAGGGCTGTAAATCCTACGGATAAGAAAAGACCAAACTGCATGTTTAACAACCAGGCTGGTTCTACTGGGAGCCATCAGGAAAATGAATCCTTAGTGGAGCAGCAACACCACAGTTCATCTATGAAGGAAGCAAACCTGAGAAGCTGTTCTTTACCATCAAGGTTTCTGTTCTCAATGCTTAGCATCATGCTAACACGGGGGGGGGGGTTACAACCACAACAACAAATTGCTGGGCTAATATATCGCGACTGTTAAGAATTGTTTTCAGTTTTCGGCTCTTCTTCCCAAACATTTTTCATGATTCGTTTTTTAATTTGTTCTCATAAAGAGGATTTTAAAGTGTATTTTTAGTTCTATGCCGCTCAGGGCAGGGGTTGACTTTTTTTGTTCTCAGTGTCCATTTCCTCCCAAGAGTCCATTTTTTGAATTCATTGAGGGACAAAGCATTTCCAAACCAACCTGTATTTCCTTCTGTAATGTTGAAGGGTTCAACAGTTACAGAGCCTGAGTAAAACTGGTATCTGTGGGAGACTAAAGGGGACCCGTCTCACCAGCCTTCGTCTGATGATCTCCAAGCTTTTCTGGATCGATGAGAAGAAGCGGGAACACCAAGAGGCAAACATGGAGGCAGTAGTATTATGCTGCGGGTCTGCTCTGCTGCTTCAGGAGCTGCTGTAATTAATGAAACTACTGTGCTGAGGGGAAATGTCCAGCCATCAGTTTGCAGCCCTAAGCTGCAGTCAGCTGAGGTTTTACTGAAGGGTTAAAAAGGTTTAATAAGAGAACTGATTGTCTCAGAGCTATATTTTGTATTAACTCAGGTTATCTGGCTGATTCTAACATTTGTTAGATGATTTAAAGCATTGAATTTTAACTAAATGCTCTGAGCATATTCCTTAAATGCTATGTTATGTATCATGATGATATGAGAATTTATGAAACATCCCTGAGATTTCCTAAAGCTTTCGCTTCTAAATATCTCTGTTTAAACAGGGAGGATCCCTTTAAAAAGGTGGAGTGAAACGTTTCTGGACTTGATAACTAATAACATGTAATGACACACTGACAGGGGCCTTAAAGCAGGACTTCTACTGAAGGAAGGAATTTCTCACCCTGCCTTTTCTAAATATATATTTGTGAGAATTTGGCTTTTCAACTTTAACGGTACAAAGAAACAGACCGTAGATGATGTCTGATCATCAACAATGACACACATGAAGGTTTGATTTCCATCGTTATGAAAAGTTTATTCACTTGGAAAATAATGTTGAGACATGTTTAGTTAATATGCTAATCCCATGTAAACTTAAGAGGGATAAAATGAACTAAAAAACGTTTTCAAAGTGGATTTTTCTTTCATATATTGTGAGGTTGTGTTGTAGTTTGGACCAGGAGCTGATGCTGTTTGCACTCCACTTTTCTCTGCTGCACCTTCCTGCAGCTTCTCTGCTGGTTAGTGAGGAGAACCAGGTGGACTCAGTCCCCTGA